>LHUT01006489.1:0-11688 GCA_001412135.1 Silene latifolia subsp. alba | reverse complement strand
GTTTGGACCGGACCGGTACTAATTTATAAGGCAATTTAGTTTTATTTTTTTATGTGGACCGGACCGGACCGGACCGGAGACCGGTCACCATATTTTTTGGGACCCGGAGACCGGACCGGTATGTATCCGGTCTGGACCGGACCGGACCGGCCGGTCCGGGTCGGTCCGGTTTGCCGGTCCGGGCCACTTTTTGTTCACCCCTAGGCCCATACCAATCTGCAGATGTCAACTGACTTAATTGGTAAAGTTATGAGAGATAGTGCGTATGACCTAAATTCAAATCTTGTCAGCATCAAAAATCGCCCTTATGACTATCTTTACACCCAAAAAAAATGCATATCAATGGGCATCGACCTAAATTAGTCAACCAATCAAGTTTTGTAGTGTGAATTTTTCTATAAAATAGTTATAAAACGTATGATGACTTCATAGTAGCTTATAAATACCAGGCCATGATAACAATAAATGAGGTGCATAAGCTATTATATTTTGGAATAGTAAACGAAAAACCCGCCTCACATAAGAACCAGCAACAAAGACATCGATAGCCAGTAGACGATTAAGTGCAGTCTTGAAATATATGCATTTTCGATCACTCTTCACCTAAACATAAGAATTTGATTCATATTGTTTCTATGGCAAGCCTATGAAAAAATTCAACTGTTTTAAGTTTTCCACAGCCAAGACACATGTAAGAGTACATCACAAACGAGACGTTCTAACTCACCGATTCAAGAAAATTCATGCCTTGATTATCTGCTCTTCACGGCCCTCTCACGTGTTAATCTCTATTCCAGTCCCTGGTATACGGAACACCACAAGAAAATGCTCTAGTTACCGCGATGTAGGGCAGTAGGTATAATCCTGAAAATGAAAATTTGGATAAAATTTGTGAAAAAATAGAATGCTGTATGAAAGAGGATATTATACCAGGCAAAATTTCGGCTTCTGTATTATTTTAGCAGATTTAGAAGACATAACTTATCTAGATTCATGAGCGCTACCAAAAATCATTGCACGAGCAATAACCGTCAGCAAAATGATGAAACCTGCTATTATCCCTCACAATTATACTTCTTCCAACAGCTTTTGCCATCAACTTAATAGCAGAATGGCAGTCAATGCATATTCTTAAATTCTTCTTTATAATAACAGGTTTCCAAGATGGCAGGCTCATTACAGCGAATGCAACCGCTATCTTTTCACTGTGATACTGAAGCATCTTCTCCTTGATGCTATCATCTGCGTCAATATGAATGACATCTCTTTCGGGTTTGTATCCCATTCTCTTTATCTCATCGATAAGAGAATCGAGCTTATTATAGATTTGTGTCTGTTGTGGGTGAGACCAGTCATGTGCTCCGAAAACATGAGTTTTGTTCCCAACATCAACCCAACTGTAGCCAGGAAGTTTCTTCAAGTTTCTGTCTTTCATCATCTTCCTCAAACTCCGCACATCTTCCCATTGTCTCTCCTTAGCGTATATACTCGAAAGCATAACATGGGCACTGCTGTTTTCCGGTTCCAGCCTCATGAGCTTCTCTGCAGCAATTTCAGCTCTCGCCTTATCGCCTTGAATCCTGCAAGCATTTAGATACGAACACCAACCAAAACAATCTGGCTCAAAAGGCATTCGGTTTATGAAGTCATCCGCTTCTCTGAGCTTTCCTGCTCGACTAAGCAAATCAATAACACACGAATAATGTTCCACAGAAGGTGCCACCCGATATCTGCCCTCCATGGAATTGAAGTAATTTAAACCTTCCTCGACCAATCCAGCATGGCTGCAGCCCATTATAAGGTTTACGAAGGTTATTGCATTGGGTTTTATGCATCGCTGAATCATTGTTTCAAAAGTTTTAACGACTTCTTTCCCTAATCCGTTATGGGAAAACCCACTCATTAACGAGTTCCACGCATAATCAGTTGGATTTTCGATACAATGAAACAACTGTGCAGAAAAATCAATTAAGCCACATTTACCGTACATATATACCAGAGCAGACGACACAATTAGGTCTGCAGCGAAATTCATTTTCACAACTTGAGCATGAAGCTGCAACCCTTGCTCAAGTGCAGCTTGGTTGGCACACGCCTTGACCAGGCTCGAGAAGGTGAACTCATTCGGAACCATTCCCTTTCTTGTTAACTCAACAAATGTGACAAGCGCTTTCTCAATTTGATCTGATTCCACGTACCCATCAATCAAAGAGGTATAGGACACGACATTCATACGGCTAGAAACACCTCGAAAAACTCTTGCAGCACTTTCCATGTCATTCACCTTCGAGTACATATCGACAAGTGCATTCCCGACTGCAGTCTCTTCCTCAAACCCTAATTTCAGAGTAAAACAGTGAACAGACCTACCAAAAGTACACGCTTTCATTGACGCACTAGCACTTATTGCACTAGAAAGCACATAGCTATCAATGACTACTCCTTCAAGTAACATTCTTTTAAAACCCGACAAGGCTTCCTTGAAATAACCGTGCTTGGCATACCCATCGATCATTGACGTCCAGGAAACATGGTCCTTATACGGCATCTCCTCAAAGATCTTACAAGCATCGTGAATACACGCGCTTTTGGAGTACATATCAGCTAGATTACTACCCACAAACAACTCGTTACCAAACCCGGATTTCAGCACAAGGCAATGTACTTGCCTTCCGAAACCCACGTCCCTAGTGGTTGCCTGAATAACGCTAGAAAAAGCGAACTCCTTGGGACGTTCACCAGCGTGTCTCATCTCGGAAAATGCAGCGACTGCATTCGCTATACGAGACCGACGAGAAAAGGCAGTGATCATAGCCGTCCAGGAGACCAGGTTTCTTTGAGGCATATTATCAAACAGCTTCTGTGCATAGTCAAGACAGCCACATTTCTCATATGATAGCAGAAGATGGTTGTTGACGTAGTTTCCGACATGGCGAAGGGAACGGAGGAGTTGTGCATGGAAGTGTTTGACAGCGGAGAGGTGGCGGGTTTGGGAGTAAGTACGGAGGAGACCGGCTACGGCTTCGGGATCCTGTAGTATTGCATAACTAAGGCCCCATTGTGATTGATAATATTTCATAGGCTGACACAGTATTGGACGATCATAACCGTCTCTAAGTATTACCAAAGGTAGCGGTTGCGGATTTCACTGTAATAGAAATAGTTACGCGAACAAGTATCGCTTAAAATATGGATTCATGAATACAGTATCGCCTGAGAAATGCAGACTACCGGGATGAACAGAAAAAAATCTAAACAAGGTCGATTTTCAGTCTTATTCCCTCGCCTTCATTTTTCTCCGAATCCTTTCATTTGAAAATGTTAATAAATATCTCCCTACTA
Organism: Silene latifolia subsp. alba; assembly: GCA_001412135.1. Taxonomy (NCBI): domain Eukaryota; kingdom Viridiplantae; phylum Streptophyta; class Magnoliopsida; order Caryophyllales; family Caryophyllaceae; genus Silene; species Silene latifolia. The sequence goes on along the minus strand of LHUT01006489.1, from coordinate 8,346 downwards.
TTTTAGGCCTGGCTGAAGAAATTAAGTTGTTTTGAGTAAAAATTTATGCTAATGAAAAGAACATGCGAGGTGCGGGCGTGCGGCTTGAGCAACGATTTTTTGAGTGTCTAACGATAGAGAGGGTGAGAAACACATTCACAAGACACATAATATACAAATAAATACAAAATTTGTTTCTACTAAAACATGAAGTGTGAATGTCAATATCTACTCAAAAATTATCGAACACCTCTAGTCCCACACTCAAAAATCGAGCAAATATGTTTACAGGTGGCTATCATGTATACCAGGGGTATCTAATGTGTACCGGAAGTAATGAGAAAAAAAGTCTTGACAAAGATCTTTCCGTTAAACACAAGGGAGTAATATGTTTTTGCATGCCCCTACATAAGAATACAACAGCTTCATCATCATAATGTCTCCCATATCTTTACTACTCCATCGTCACCTGCAGACGCGAGCAGTGGCTTTTCCTGCATGACAAAGGCTTGTTAATTCTACAAACAATACAGGGAAATAACTGTCACACAGCTAAGCATCCAACACTGACATAGTGACATCAAAGTGTGAAATAGTTCGACCCTATTGAAATTCATGTATTAAACGGCCACAGGAATTTGTGGTGTGAATATATCCGGTGACTCTNNTGGGCAGAAAGCGGCACGTCGATCATCGTACTTATTCCGCTATTAAGGTACGCATATTCTAACAGGCCCTTATATCACCGAAGTAGAATTGGAGAAACTGAAACCAAAGTGGAATTAGCCTAAACTTAGGGTACCATAGTGGAAAATATCAGCACATTTGATGTACTTTAAAAAGAGTATTCTGATGCTGAGAGTTACCGTAGAACTCCACTGAACTGAATTTATGTCCTGTCCATGAGCTTTTTCCCTTTTTGAAAGTAGTTTATACATGGGACCATCCACCTGTGTAGGAAAGAAGTGCAGAAACCAATGAGCACATCATTACACCGTTGTTTTTGGGTACATACATCATTACACAGTGTAAACCGTAACTCTGATGTTCATGCTTATACAAACTCTCATTAAAGTTCTTGCAAGTAATTCAAATGATTCTTGCTCAGATGACAGGACTATTTGCCGAAAACATTCAATCAAGAATCTGATTTAATGCAAAACTAATGTGAACTGCCTAAAACGGCACGAGAAACCATCTCAAGCTAGCCTGATTTAGAATTTCGATCCATAGTTTTAACACAAGTTTTTGCAATCAAATTATGTATTTCTTATACAGCCAAAAAATTGGCCAAAAAATTGTCAAAACAAAACATGAGTCCCACTTAGATGCCTAAATTTACAGAAAGGGTCTTGCATGCAATTTATGTTCTTTTTATACAAGCTAGAGTGAGTGCTAGACATAATTGAGCATATAATATTAAGAACTCCTAAATAGCAACTCAATTTTTTTATTCAATTATCAGCCTCCAGAACCCATCAATTTTCAACCTGGCCTTCACCTCCTCATATAAGGCCAAAACAAACTATATATACCGCTTTTTAATCCCATCACATGAAGCAGAGAGAATGCCACCATTAAGGTACCAAGGTGGGAACTGGAAAGTGGTGGAAAGAATAGCAACAGAATCATTGTTAACAATACTACACAAGTGATTCATTGCGATTAAAACCAAACCAACAAGGGCAACGACCAAGTCTGAACTGGCAAGAATCGGCTGACCATCAAAACTAGAATACAAGCCAATTCTAGAAGGAAGATGAGATAGCAGTCATAGCGCCAACAGGTGGTACTCAATTTGAGTACCACCCGGGGTATAATTGTAAATTACTTACTTATTTTCATTTCCGCCTCTATTTTTCGAATTTCAAACAAATTAATGATCAAGGGTGATTTAGACACTTCAAATATGAAGATAAATTAAAGATATGCTTCTATGCTCTTATCCAAGCTAATTTATTGAGTGGTTTGGAAGATTTGTTTCCAGCTAACAGATGAACAAATGAAAGTATGAAACTGATTCCATTTTATGTAATGATTAACCGTGTGAAGCCACGAAATAAATTGAATGATTCATCTGTGAATTGTCAGAATTTTACAATGTCATTTATCACAACTCAAAATCCTAGATGGAATTTCTTAGGAACATTCAAACATCTAATGGCCAAATACTTGAATCTTGGAGGATTAATCATCTAATCTGTTAGCCCCTTTTATTTTGTCCCTTAATCTTTGATAAAGATTAACTACAATGAATGTTTTTGAAATATTAGATAAGTTTTACAGTATCATACAATTGGAAGCCTTCTAAGTTTCTTCAATGATGAATATACATTTTTATCCACTAGAGGTTGGCACAAAAATGAAAACAAGTTTTTTTGTCTCTCTCATTTAGATTTTTTTTTTTTTGCATTAGGGTGGTACCTAATTAGGGTACCTAGGTACCACCCAGTGGCAACCTATCACTTTCTAAAAAACATTTAAAGACAGTAGGCCTGGTGAGAATGAGTATGAACGAAATAAGGTAGGAGTCAGTGACATACGGAACCATCTTCGTTTTCAACAAATAGGCGAATGGCATCGTCTGCAGCTCCAGTAGCAATTACACCGTCCCTGAAAACCCAAATAAATATTATTAATTTTTACATAACCAAAACAAGTAAAGAGACAATGACCAAAGCATCAGAAATCAAGAGGAGATAATATAATAACTGCCTCGCTTGCAAATAAATCAAGCACATAGCGAGGTTCAAGCGCCGTGGAAATTAAGTAGATCTCATCTAAAAAACGGTGTATCTAAAACATCAGATGTTGTTCCTGGTGTTCCTTCACAGTAGATGGCCCTACCCATTTTAGAATATAATTTTGCAAGCCAAAACATTTTCCCTTTTCATTAGCACTTTCTGTATCCTCGCAATCATTAACAAAAACACTTTGGAGCAAGAGACATTTAAACAACTAAACACTCCAGAAGATAACAGGCCAGTAGATTCATCTTCTACATAAACCAATGATGTGTTCAAGACTTTTAGGTGGCTTCACGCTTGATAAAAGCACAAAGATATGGCAGCAGAAAAGCACACAACTGGTCTGCCAAATATGGATTAACCATACAGATGTATCATATCTATCCTTTCACACTGCTACTGTTTGCAAATATCTATGAATAACTGAAAACTAGCACAAGAAGTTTCCTAATTGTTATTGATAGTTGCAATAAACAGCTGCATTCAGACCCAAGCAGTGAGTCATTGTTGGTGCAACTTACATATGGAGACATCATAACGGATTGCACATTAGAATTCGCCATCCCAGTGGCTACAGTAATGCATTTGAATGGCTAAGTTTTATGGCCTTTTCTTATTCAAGTGACAGGATCAGAGGGACAGAAGGGGAGATTAAACAACACGTAACTAAAAAATACTAAACATATTCTACTAAGGAATAGGCATAACAAATTGAAATGTTGTAGTTAACACACACCTTGACCAATGAACTGAGAAAATAGTGCGGTCATGATAGCCTGAAATAGTGCAAAGATGTCGCCTGGCAAAAAAAGGGAAAAACACAGAGATTAGTCAAACAAGCAACAAAATAAGCAAAAAAAGATAGAAAGGGCAAGAAAGTTGACGCATCTGCACTCAACCAAATAAGCAAAATAAATGCATAGGTACTTCACCAGAATTTAACAAAATTACTGTTTGGAGAGACTTGAGGATTTAAATATGGAACTGCGTAGAATTTCACAGGAGTTTATGGAAAGCTTGTACTTTGTTTTATTTGGAATTAATGTGCATATCCCCAAACTTTTTATCAAAAAATTAAGCAGACTGTCATTTCTTTGCTCTCTCACTCATATTGCTCAAGTTGTAGATGTGGGTCAGGAATGCCTTTTATACAGACAACTTCTCTTATCTTCATCTATGCATTAGGCTGATCACCTTCCTCAATATGCATGAACACAGAAGATCATACAGAGTATAATATTACAAGCAACTACTACTTGAAGTTATTGTTTTGGACATCAGAGGACTCCAATCTCCTCCCTCGGCCCTCTTCATCTGTCGCTGACTCCAATGGTTCTTGGTGATTACAACTCTAAACTGGAGAAGTTCTTCCAAATTATGCTTGCTTTTATGGTACCAACAACAACAACAGAGCCTTAATCTTGGGGTCAGCTGACATGATTTATCATTTGAACCATCAATGACTGGTTGCATACATAAATAGAATGAAAGCAAAAGAATAGGGGAAGAGAAAAAGGAAATATGACTAAAAGTTGATCAAACATAAGATATGAAAGTCATAAAACGAGGAAGTAATTAATACATTTCAAAGCAACTTAAATTAGCCACCAAATAAAGAAACCAATTTCTCACCAGGGTGAGATGTCATCATTAGAGTGCAAGTTGTCTGTTCCCCATACTTTAATAGTAAGATCATCACTGCACGGTACACCCAAATTCATATCACTCAAAAATTTGTGTAGACTAATTTGTGTAGACTAATTTGACGCCATGGAAATAAAGAGGGGCACAGCATACCTACAGGTTACCATTTTATCTCCTGCAGCATTGAAGGACAGAGCCCATACTGTTGAAGTGTGACCGCTGAAATGTAAAAAATTAGACCTTTGCTCGATGAAGATTTCAATAATCTCGTAAGACGAAAGAGCTCATGAATCAAAAAAAAAAAAAAAAATTCAAGATCAAAGATGCTCAGTTTTTGAAAGCATAATATTCACCATTTACTACACTATGACACAGAAAAGAATGAAACAAATTGTACCTCGTGTTATAAAAAAGCATTTAAAATCTATTGCAAAGAGTTGGAAGGAGAAATTAGATTCTCCATATCAAAGCAAGCAGAAATATATAATAAATTAGACTCTAACATACGATGATAAGGAAACACAACAATTATAGATTTTTACAATTACATCAAGATCACTTCAAACTACAGGTCAGTAGAAACTATCTCCATTTCGAATATAATACCAAAACCCTAAGCTCACAACTACTAACCCTCTGCTTCTATAGCAAAAAAAAAAAGGAGGGAAGGGGATAAAAAGGGAGGGGAGGGGAAATTTCTCCTTTCAAATCTTTCCCATGTTATCCAATCTCAAATAATTGTGTGACTAGGACTTTGCTGATGTAGTGTGGCTAGGTAGCAAAAACAATGAATAACATCCGTAAATAATGTACCAGAAGATTTGACACACCATTGAATTCTGGGGCAACAAAAACAAATAAATGTAATCAAACATTCCAACATTTACAAAAGATCCAGCTTACTTGCTAGCCTCATTTAATGTTTGGACACAATGCCAATCATCATCACCATCTTCTGCCCATATCTGCAAAGATGAAGGCAATCAATAGGAACCAGATCACGTCATTGATTAAGAAATATCAGAAAGTGCCATCAAACTAACAATCCACACACATACAAGTGACATAGAAATTTGAAGAATTTATGCACCTTGATACTGTTATCATAGCTGCAGGAAAACAAGACATCCATTGACGGATGCCATTGAACCATCTTGACATCTTGAGTGTGTCCTTGCAACACTGAAACGCACTCAAACTCATTTCCAGGTTCAACTTCCCATATCCAAACAGATTTGTCGCGGCCACAGGTAGCAATTAAGGAACCAGCTGCATTCCAAGATACACTTTTGACTTCATTTTCATGACCCTGTATAAGTTAAATCCTAGATATCTTTAGTTAAATGAAAGTGATAGAAAGCGTAAAATGTATAGAAAGTTGGCCCATATTTATCATTACTCCCGCAGTCCCGCAACGCAGAAGCAGAATGTTTTTAATGACTGATAGCTAAAAAATTGCTCAATCATTCTTAAGCATGTCTCGGAAATCCTCGTATATTACGGCTTTCACTAAAGGTATGACTCAATCCCACAAATTAACCAAAAAGTTACACCGTATAATAGAAGAGGTCATAGACTCGTAGCAACAGTCATATGATATGCGTGTGAATGCGACAAAAGAGACAGCAAAGTAAACTACGAAGGTCTAGCAGTTCAGTACATTTCAACTAGAAAGCAGAATTGAAAGTTCGGAAAGAATGAATGGAGGATATGTTTCGTGTTATGTATACCTCCAAAGTAGAGACGCACTCGTAATCTCCGCCAATGTTTTCCCAGATAGCAGTAGTAGCATCAAAACTGGCTGTAGCCAGCATTTTACCAGAAGAAGACCAGGCACATGATCTCACGGTCCTCGTGTGTGTATCCTCCAGAACTACCTGCATAGTAGTGATTAGATCATATAATTAAAAGAAGACGACAAAAACATTGTCTACCCGGCAACAATGAATCAATCATACATAATTCTAGAAATGGTTGTCGGTATCAAACTCAAAATGCACAACTAAACTGGGCGACACAGCATTAAACATCAAACCTAATCAATTCAACTTGGTAACAATTAATCATACATAATTTTGCAAATGACAGCTAAATTGGTTGAGAGAAGCAGTAAACATCGGACTTAATCAATTCAACTCCAGCTAGCTGACTAAGCGACGTAGATTTTGTAATTTAGTACTCCCTCCGTCTCAATCAATTTATTTAGGGGTATCTTAATCAAAGGTAACCAAATGATTATGACGAACGGGGAATAATATTGGAAAACGAGAGTACCTTGCAGCGAAAGGAACCGGAGGGAGTCTGTTCCCAGATGCGCACAGTCTTGTCACCACTGCAGGAAGCAAGCACAGGAGCGGTGGGGTTCCAAGCAAGGCCCCACACACGATCAGTGTGTCCTTCTAGGGTTGCAACTTCCTTAAGTTCTCCCATATCCTTCACTCTTCCCTTTCTTTGATTGTGGTTGAAGAATTGCCAAGTACTCTGGTAAACCAACAATTTTACCATAAATTGACCAAAATTCAAAAACTAATTTTTTTTAGAAAAAGAAATTCCAAGGTGTACCCTTGAGTTGTTGGGGTTTTTACGTTGTACCCGTGCCTTTTTTTTCATATATATCCTGTGGGCTGTGGTTTACCCTCGAGCTCCACGATTAGTCTCAACCATGAACTCCTTCAACTCTCCCTTAACTCTCCCCTTCTCCCAAAAACCCTCTTTAAACCTCCATTCTCAACGATTAACGTCACATTACCCACTAACCCACGTCTATGCGAATCACCATAAACCGCCTTTTAAAAACCAAAAGCTATCATTAATACCTCTTCAAAGAAACATAAAGCGATAGCTGAGATTTCATTGATTGTTGGGTAGGTTCATATTGGGCGAGCTAATAGGTAAATGAGCGAATTAGCGAGTAATTGAATTAACCAACGAACCAAGTTAACGGAGACAGCCAATAAGGTCATAGTATCGACTAATGTATAGAATTTAGGGGCAGGTACGACTTAGAAACCGAAAAAAAAAACAGGTACAACATAGAAACGAAAAAAGCCCCAAATTAACAGGAACCCTAATTTCGTAAACTGATAAATTTGACAAAATCGAAACCTAGAAAAATAACACAATCAATTTAAGCTTAAACAATACCATAGACGTGATTTAAACAGCATAATATTCATATCAAATTTTCAGAAAAGTTACCTAATGAGAGGTAAAGCAACGGCGATGGCGTCGTCTAGGTAATCGCTGAAAGTAGTAAGACTATAAGAAGGTGTAGAAATGGCAGCGATGCATTCAACAATGGCGAACTGGAAATAATACTCCGTCTTAACTTTTCTATACTTCTGAGGTGACCAATTGGGTGTAATTAAGGGGTTTTTGAGTATAACTATGAGTCGAGACTCGAGACGGTTGTAAGTGTGAAATGGATATAGAGTATAGACACCGTTACAATTTTTTACGACGGTAAGTGAAACGGATGTTGAGGTGGTCATGAACCGAGTCGAGATAGGCTCACGAAATAGCCTATACGAGGCTGGATCGTGTTAGGCCTATTTTGTTCGCCGAAGCCCTTCCAACTAGGCTAAATCGGGATTTTTGGGTTATACGGGATTATTTAATTAGTCTTCTTTCTAATTGAACTGAAAAAAATTAAAAGAAGCCCCGTTTAACCGAAGTAAACTAAAATTAAGTTGAGGATTGAGTTATTATTACTCCGTAAGTAATCTATTCAAGTATTGGTATTGTAGATTATAGTGATGATTATTCTACTGTGACATTCTTATTAAATGAACACAAATTCTCATTTAAGACGGCATTATTTGTCACAAGTAATATATACTTGATCAATTTTAAGCTTAAGACAGATAGTATTGTCTTAAAGGAGGCTTACTATTAAACGAAATTTGAAGCTAAGGCTATGTTTGGCAAGACATTTCAGGTACCTGATTTGACCAAGCAATCTGATTTGACTAATATT
>LHUT01006483.1:0-11698 GCA_001412135.1 Silene latifolia subsp. alba | reverse complement strand
AAAAATTTTAAATTAAAACTCAAATACTTTATCTTAATGCTCAAAAACTATACCATCTGATGTACTACATCAGATGTATAATCCACTTACTGTTTGATATCATGTCCGTGAAAATAAAATAAATAAATAGTACTCCATCCGTCCCGGTTAATTGTTTTCCTTTGGTTTTGGCATAAAGACAAAAAAAAAGAGAATGACCAATAACTATGGGTCGTGTTTTTCACATACGAATTTTACTCTATCACATACGCGTTTTACATTATTACCCTTGTCATTTTTTATTCCCCACCCAATTGATTTTTTTTTCCATTCCCCATCTCCCTTCACCACCATCTCCATTCATCATCTCCGGCTAGTCTACTCATCGGCAAACCTCACAACGTCCACCCTCGCTCCATAATTATGATTTATTTAAAAAAAAAAAAGAAAAAAGAAAAAAATCAAGACATTACAACATTACCGTCACTCCCAGGCTTCTATCCACCAACACCTCACTCTCAGCCGACCACCTTACCACCACCGTTGCCGCCCTCTACGCCCAGACAACTACACGACCAACCCCATGCCTCTCTCACGCACTCCCCCTCCCCCTCCACCGCCCCTCTCCCGCACTCCCTTCCCCCGTACCCGACGACCACCATACTTGCCGCACTGCCCCCTCCCCATAATCCGAGCACCGTCCCACGCTGCCTCCTCTCGGTGGCACGCACCACCGCTGCACCACTGCCCTCAATAGTAATTATTTTATAAACCCCATTTCAACCATTATGATTTACGAACAATTCTTAATTCTTAATAATTGATAAATATTGCAACATTAATATTAACAATTGATAGACATAAATTACTTCATTGATTAATAAATTAGATTAGGTTTTAGAGGAAAAAGGGTAGAAATTAGAGTTAATTTGATTAGGTTCAAGGTTAGAAGGGTACTAAATGAAAAAATAATGATAAAATGTATTTGAAAGAGTAAAATTCGTATGTGAAAAAGTAACTCCAATAGTAAGTGGATCAAATTAAATGAGAAGGATCAAATTATTCACCAAGTTCATTCTTAAAATAGAAAGGACAATAAATGACTGAAACACTCAAAAATGGAAAAGGACAACAAATGACCGGGACATAGGGAGTATAATAGTATATAATTTTTCTTCAATTATAATCATAAAATATTAAAACAGGTCACGCGAAGGGCGAGATACTACCTGATTATTATTTAATCCTAACTATTTTTACCTCTCTCCAAACACCAAACTCCACCCACATTCTCACCCTTAATTCTTGTGCCCACAAGAAAGGGAAAGAATACAATGGATGGGAGGGAGTATTAAATTCGGCCAGGACCTAAAGTAACTGGTCTTGCACCGGACCGAATCGATTGAAAACCAAAACATCAAGAATTGAGGAATGAGAACCAAATCTAAATAAATGTGGTTCGAGATCGATCTTGACATATGATCTGGCTGGTCCATTTTTTCGGTACGAAATTATACTTGTTCACCCATATGTGCAAACAAATGCACACTTATATATAGCACTTGCCACTTAGAAGTTAGAACTATGTTGTAATAACATAAGCAAGGCCAAAGCCAATAAATAGAGAGTGCCCTTGTATAATAATTTCATGTAAACCCAATCTAAGAGGAGAACAATGCGTAATAAAATATCAAGGTAGGAATCTAGCAACTTGACAATGTAGTCACTTAAAAAGTGGATTAGTTTATTCTCTTCCTCTTTTTAATTCAATAGGTGGAGCTTCTCTATTGAAAAGATGGCAATAGAAGAAGGTTTAGATGTGCAATAATATACTCACAAACGACATAAATTTGGTCAATTCATTCACTTTTGTTCTAGACATGCAGCCGTTTGTGGCTGCACAAAACAATTGCAGGTGACTTGGTAATTTATATTATATACCGAACACTAATAAAATTTATGTATGTATACTATTTAGCAGTAGAGATCACCTATTTTATTTTTATGTCCCATTTTATGTCTCATCCTCTTAAGATGTTGACACATCACTCTTAAAATAATAAAAATGATAATATTATATCTTAAAGTGCTAATGTGTCATTAGGAGAAATAATGGGACACAAGATGGGACATGAAATGGGACAGAGAATCTGCTCTGACTGTTTAGACTCAATAAAGCTGAATTAATCTGAATTGAGATGAAGTAGAATTGAAATTAGTTGAATAGAGCTATACTGAATTGAACTTTGTTAAAATGAATATAGCTGAAATAAGTTGAGCCGAACTGAAGTGAGTTAGATGAAAGCTGAAAATAACAGGGCCTTATTTATTTGTATTATGTGAGTAATTTGTACACTAAAAGTCATTAGTTATGTTAAAGTTTACTGACATTGAATCCTGATTTCGGAACTACATTCATTTATCATGCACGAAACTTAATGGATTTAGTTGAATATAATCAAGAAAACTATTGATAATAGAAATGAATTGCCAACCCACAAATCCACAATTCAACCCTTTTTAATTTCTCTTTGTCAAGTTCATATCAAATTATAAATGGATAAGACATAAGGTGCTTGAAGAATAATCAACCAACTCCAATATGAAGCACTAGTGAAAAGTAATACAAATAAAAAAGACAGTGAAAAGTTATACAAATTAAAAAAAAGAGAGAATAGAATCGTATAATTGGCACAAAAGTGTACTAAAGCACAACTAGTTTTTACTTAGGACGGACATGTTCGTTTTACCACTGAAATCGTTCTAAACTTATATTACCGCACTTAATGATAGTAAAGATAAACTTTGATTAGTCCCTACGCAGGTGACCCTCCAAAAATGAGATCTATTTAATCTAGATTTTGTTAAAACCGATATACTCGTCTTAATCAAGGATTTGGTTCCTTTGTTTGAATGGGTCCCCGTATTCATAGCAAAAATCTTATGCAACGTTAATGGAGACAAGACATGAAAAACAAAAGAATAAATGCTTAAATGATCTTGTGCACTTGCTAGTTGCTATATATGTTGGTAACTATCTCGATCATTCGACAATTCTTTTTATCAACCAAGAAATTGCTAGAGTATCTCATTCCTCTTGTGTCTCGTAAAATACAAGTTATGCCGAATACGAGTATTTTTTTTTTTTTTTAACGAAATCTCTTAAACAAGACTGTCTTATGAGCTATGACGCTCAACGATATTAAAATCATTAGTCAGCAGTTCATGCACGGCACAAGTGAGGGACCAGGTTGGGCCGGGCTAGTACTGGGTTGGTTTTGTCCAGCCTGAACACAGCCCAGTTAGCAGCGGGCCAGTGTTGGGCCGACTTGATTTAAACCCCATTAGACTCGAGCTCGTTTTGAACCCGACACAACCCATGATCGATATGCACTCAAATTGGATCCAACCCAGTCTTTCACCCGGTGATGACTGATGACCGACTTGAACCCCAATAGACTTGAGCTCAGTTTGAACCCAGCACAACCCATGATCGATATGACCCCGGATCGCTTTAACTTGGCCCACTACAAGATGCTTAGATCGCTTTACCAATTTACATAAATAGTTGAGAGCCATATATACAATGCCTTGACTATAGAGATCCGTAAAGAATCCGAGCTCAGCTCCTTTCAATTTGATTGAAAGGTAAAAACGCGTAAGTTTTCAAAATATCAAACACTATATATGCCTTTGAAGTATGGACATTTTAATTTGGATAAGGGCATCAATATGAACAACATTATTCTTTCCAGGGAAACAAAATTAACAACATTACTTTCACTCGAACATCAAAACCGATCGAATTCGAACCTTAGCTTGGCTCATCAAATAGGCTTCCTTAAACACAGTAGAGGAGAATATGTGGGAAACATAATTTGTGGCTACTAATTATATGATTCTTTCGTAATGTCTCGGTTAGTCGATATACACGAACAATTAAACCAACTTTTCGGAGCAAGAATATATGCAAAAATCATAATCCGGTCATCACCGTTAGAATCTTATCCAATATAGCGTAATTTTTTTTTTTTTTTTTAGTGTAAAGGGAGCCACAATGATGATTTTGATTCTAACGGGGTTTGAACCCAGGTCATGAGTACCGTTTTATGACATTATCAACTAAGTTAGTTGACATCTACGATACTGTGTAACTGGTAAATGTTGATCTAGAGTCTAGACTATCAGGCGCAAGTTAATCAACAACTTATAAGTAGGATGTAGCATTGTAGCACAAGCTCATCATTTAAAGTAGTAATTACAATTATTGCTTCAGATATAAAGTATAATACAGATTAATTTACTAGGATATATGTTGTAATTAAGTAATTTAACATACTATTTAGTATAACTGTACATCATAAACCGATCACGTAGGATCGGCTATAAACTGATCACGTAGGATCGGATATAGATAATCGCTCAATTCGACTAGCGTCAAAATAAAATACTTTTTGACACTTCCATAACTCCCTCATCTCTTGCATCTTACATAGACTAATTTTCATGACATTATATTATTATTATTATTATTATTATTATTATTATTATTATTATTATTATTATTAATTACTTAAAACTAAAGTCATGGTCTCCTCACTTAAGAACTTCCTTTGTTTCTCAATGAACTCTTCAACCTTCCTATTAAACTCATCATTACTCAATTCATCCTCCTCAAACTTCCTTCTTCTTCTCGCCTCGGCCGCCACCGCTGTCGCAATCTCTCCACCTCTGATTTTACGACGAGGCACCGTCGCAGACCGCCTGAGCTCTCTCCTGTCAACAGCCGGCGTTATCTCAACTGCCGCCGCAGACTGACTCCTCTGATACACCTTCTCTACTACCGCCGGCGGAGAAACCATCGCGTCGACAATGACCTCAGCATTTTCCGGCGAAAATACTCCGGAATTCGAATTTTCTGCGACCGTGTGTTCGCTTTGGTCTGATTTTTCAGCGAACGAGGAGTTCGCGAAGAGAGTGATTATTATAATGTTACCGATAACGAAGACGAAGTGCGGACTGAACAAAAACGACGATAATCGCCGGATAAATTCGCCGGTAAATTGAGCAATCGCCGGAATATACGACGAACTCAAGGAGATACAGATAAAAGTTAACAAAATAGCGACGAAAAGTTCGAGAGATCGGAAAATGTTAGCGATCTTTCGGAATGTTTTATATCGTCGCATCGCTTTCGCTTTTTCGATTTTGATATTGTCGATTTCGTGTATTGTCTCCATTTTGTTTAAGCCGCGAGGGAGTGAGACGGTAAGACGGTTTTATTCTATAATTTGTTACTGTAAGAAAGTAAGTGTCTGTATGTGTGTTTGGGAATTTGTGGGGGGAAGAGGGAGTGATGAAAGGGGGAGTGTGGGGAATTTTATAGGCCTATCTATTAGAGTTTGTAACTAGTACACTTGTACCAATGGCTTTTTGTGTACATGATTGATAATTTAATATTTTTAAATTGTAGGAGGATATTTTTAATACACAAATTCTCATTATAGATGAATATTATCCGTCTATAATAAAAGACGGGTCAAATACAATACCATTTTNNGGGGTGGTGGGGGCAAAAAATGTCACCACTTTTATTTTATTTGACCCGTCTATAGCAATAAACGAATATACTCGTCTATATCAAAACTAATTGTTTTTACTAATGATTAATAATTGGATGGTCATAATATTGTTCAAGAAAGTGCCGTGCCTTAATTTTTAAGTTTGAATAATAAAATTTTGAAAATTTTACAAAATTTGTGGTAGAAGTATTTGATTCCTTTTTATTATTTCTCTACAGGCAATATAATAAGAAGAGAATTGACTAAAACAATTGACTTCATATTCAAAATGAGTTTACAAATATTCATTTAAAAGTTGTCATTTCACATTATTAAATAAACAATTCTATACTAGAGCTTCTTTTTTCCAAGTGTCATATGAGGAGATAGACTGAAATACAAATTTGTCTAGAATAAAGATATTGTATAAGAGGACAATTTTGCGAGATTTTAAGTTTAGTTCTGTTTTTTATTAGGTTTTATTTACATATACTCGTAGGGATTGTAATAAGCTGGCTCACTTAGTAGCTCATGCTACGCCGTGGACCATAGGTAGAAGATTTTGGGTGGATGATTTGCCCCTGTCATTTGTGAATGTTGCAGGTCAGGATTTAATTAATATATGATAAACCGCATTGGTTTATTTCAAAAAAAAAAAAGAATAAAGATATTGTGTAAGAGGACAATTTTAGTGTAAATTCCGCGTGAACTCATTGTGGATAACTAGTTTCAACATATCCTCAGTTTAATACTCGTAATTATTACTCTGTACCTAATTTATTAGGACCAAAAAAATTCCATTATAATATTACAAAATCTGGTTCTTCGATGATAGATTATGAGTAGTAATTTAAAAAGAAATTATTGAGATAACTTTAGTAATTACTCCGTAAATGTAAAACAAATTTTCATGCGTTGAAATATTAGGACTTTGAATCTTTGATGAGCATATGTGCGAGGAGTTAGGATAAAAGTTCGGGATTAAGCCTACGACGTTACCCTATCCTGTTTGAACATTACAAAGTTAAAAGCATATGTTTTAAGAACAACAAAGTCGTTGTAGTATAGTGGTAAGTATTCCCGCCTGTCACGCGGGTGACCCGGGTTCGATCCCCGGCAACGGCGTTTTCTTTTTAATTTTTACTGTTTGACTACGTTCTTCCCCCTTTCTTTTCATCGTGATTATGTTGGTTTATCCAACTACCAGCGTCCGCCTTTTTACTTTACCTAAGTGAAAAAGTTACTAAAACAGAAGAGATCCTTATGAAATCATTGAATGCCACAAAGAGGGTAAAACACAAGTGATAATAAAGTGAACACTTTTTACATGGGAAATCCATGACTTGATGAACCTTCTACAAACACAAATGATAAAAGTTTCAAACTATACATAACGTAATGTTAGGAAATATTGAGAATATCTCGAGATAGGTCGTTATAAGGAAATAAGAATAATACTACGTATGAATTAGGAAATTTATTGTATTTTTGGTAAGCATAGATCTAGCAATATTATCTTCTTGTTCCCTAAAATGTAAAATCAACTTATACGAGCGAATTTGTGAAGATTAAATGTATGGTGAAATGTGAGAGGAGGACATAGTTGTGGTGCATGCATGTCACAGCAAATAATAACATCAGTATATGGATTATGGAGTATATATGTTAAATCATCTGGACGTATATTACTTACATTATATTAGTTGTTAATTAGTTAAAGATGTCTGTAAACTGCCACATACACGGACTTTTCAATGCAAGTCGAAGCCTAAAATCCTCTAATGGTGCAAAGTACTCCCTTCTATCGAATTCAACGTACTCGGAGGCTCAGGAAAAAGTTTTAAGAAAAGTATTTCACAGATGGTAAAAAGTTGACGTAAATGTGAAAAAGTGGTCTAATAATGTGAAGTACGTAGAGTTCAACACGAGTACACAAAACTGAAATGAAATCAAAGTAAGAAGTTAGTTGTAGTCAGTAGTCGTGTTAAAAATGGCAGAGCTACTTCAAAAGTCAGAGCACATGACAATACGAGGGTACTTACTTTTTTGGTCATCTAAAGAAGACGCCCGTCAAACACGGGAACCGCCGTGTGGTTTCAGCTCCTTTTATTTAGATCCATCCAATGGTGTACGTGAAGCAACCACCTAATCAAGTAATTTTTTTTTTTTTTTTTTTTTTTTTTTTTTTTTTTGCGCTTAATTTCAGCTTTTATTTAACTTACTTCAGCACATTTATGTTCAGCTCCAATTATTTCAACTCTATTTATCTAAACAATTTTTAATTTAATTTAGCTACATTCTCCTCAAATGCTCAATTCAGTTTCCTTCAGTTTAGTTTAACTCACTACATTTAAGTTCAGTTCCATGCAGCCAAAAAAAAAGGGCTTAATATGGTTTTTCCTTTTTTTCCCGACAAATGTAAAGAAAGTTTTCTACACCGTGGTAATATAGCTCATGATATAATAAGTTGATTTTATCGAAAACTGGCATAATAGAAATCGAGGTTCATATCCAGCATACATCTAATATATTATACTGTATTTATTATGTTTTTGTTAATTCTTACTTAAAAGTTAAAATGTATAATAGAAAAAGAGGTCATTGTACATTGGTATTTGAAGATCCATGTTTACTACACATAAAAGGTAAGAGTAGTTTTAATTAACGGCTGTTTATTTCTTAAAGTGAGATTACGAAATTAGTATGATTAAATAAAGCTACAACATAAATAGTTAATCCAATTTCGCTTATATTCTATCATGACTCGCGAAGTCATGAGCATGAGCTCTAAAAAAGTACGTTGACGACATTGTTATTACATACATTAAATTAAGCATTGCATAGAAAATGCCATAATCAAAAGATCATAGATCACAAATAAAGTTGATCCATAGCCCGGCCTTTAGTTGCCAATGCTTTACTTTATGAAATACCTTAATATGCACCATATTCAGGGTCATTTAACAATAAATTTAAAACAATTTGAAAGTCGGAGTCAATTTTGAAATCACAAATAGACTTTTCAGGATTATCTTAGACCTAATTTATAAACTATGGTTGTTTTCCTTATTTTTTAGGATTTTTTTTATAACACGATTGGACTTTTAAAATCGGGCCTCTCTATTTTCATTAAATGGCCATGAACAAGCTAAGTCATAGCATATTAAATTTGAGTTTGAATTATCAACACTAAACTAGTAGACTTACAAGTCAAAATGTCAAATATAAAGTTCTAAATCAATGGATAATTTATTTCAAACATCTTGACTTGCAATTGACTTTTTAACTATGAGTTCAACAAGAATCTAGAACTTATCCCCAAAACTAATCATAATCATAATTAATTAATCATGAAACTCATGATTATAATCCTTTGACACTTAAAGATTAACACCTAAAGACAATAAAATATATTTAGGTTATAATTTTGAAACATTGCACCAATGATGGCTAGAACGCCTACTAAGCTATGGTGTACTTACAAATTCTAAAGAATGGCCACAAATGTTAGGGGTCTAACACGTCGAAAGGTACGATGTGCAATATGGTTGTAGGGTTTAATCGAGAGGACCTACCGCAAATTTATAACCCTTTCAAACAGAGTTCTTATGCAGAAAAAAGTAGTAGAAAGTTAATTATTGAATCAATCATATTTTCTTTGTAATCATTATGCCTTCCATTACAATTTTAAGTGGGTTTATGTATAGGATTGTAACTAGCTATTTACCTATATTGACTGAGCAAGAGAGTTTATTAAACCTTAATAAATCTCTCCTAAAATGACACGTTGAAAACGTTATTCATTTAGAATTATCCGTGTTAACTAAAGAAATAATTCAGGTAGAGTACACTGTTTAAGAAATTTATTGATAAAAGTTGAAATGACTAGTGCTTAAAAAGATATTAGTATCAGCAAAATGTCATTTCTTTTGGGGAAGCTCATGATAAGAACTACGCGTGCTTGTTAGGGAGTAACTTAGGATTTGTGACTTCCTGGGAGAGTTTATAGGGATGCGCACGAGTGAGCCAAAATGCGCTGAAATGGGCCAAGTACATAGCCTGACGATCTATTGTAAGTAACCACTTCTGGTCCACACTAGACCGAGATATCAAATCTCTTTTTGGGTCAGTAATAAAAAGATGTAATTATTGCGTAATGTTTTGGCTCTCAATCAAATGCGTAGTACATCCAATGTTATAATATATATACATAAAAACAAACCGTATAACTAAAACTAGAAATAACTAGCGCAAGAATATTACAACGTCGTGCCATAAAAATATGTAGGCGGATTACAGTAAATTAGACACGAACTCCATTATCCATCGTCAGTAATACTAGCAACTCTCATAGGCCATAGAGTTGTTTGAGCCCTCGAGAAGCCGTTGATATCAAATCAAAGAGAGTGAAACCTATGAAAACAACAAACTAGTGCCTATAAATAATCTATAATAGTGGATTTATATCAATGGATCATATTAACCATGCAATAAGGGTTAAAAAGACATTAATGCAAACAAAAGAGTATTCTTTTTAACCTCAAATCATAACAAAGTAAATTAAAGTATGAAGGGCAAATAAAAGACAATATTATTGCAACCATAAAACATAGAAAAAGGGTTGCTTGGTGGGCGGTGGAAGTTGTAATAATTAGATAGATGATTGATAATGAGATCAATTACGTCTTATTATGCTTAGTTTGTCTTAGTCACCATCTCTTGAGTGGACTGCCTTATTTGTATTGTGTGTATTCACCTATTTTTGCGCAACTAAACATTGCATAAACCAAAACTATAACTATTCATGGATGGTCTCCTACAGTCCTACTATTCATTGAACCCGATTCATTCGACTTATAAAAATCGACAATAATAATGCACTAGCACGAATTAAGGCTAAGAAAACGATTATAAACCGTTCTGGCATAAAACCACATCCGTTGTAAAAAGTTTCGAAAAAATTGTAGTCTTAGGTGTTTTAACAAATTTTTTTTTTGGGAAAAACCCGTAGTCTTAAGGTTTTGACAATGGTGCCTCAACACAATCGATGTCTTATGTGTTGCATAATAATTTTTGTACAAAACATTATGATTTTATGACAACGGATCCACAATATAATTGTTGTTGTAAACTTATTTATTATTTGATCAACCAAACACTATCGTCTCTATCGATCGAACCATATTTAAATGCAAATTCTAAATTAGTTATTCTCATTGTCATAACGTACTCATAAGCATTCTTGTCTAGAGATCCCAAGTAAAAAGAAACGAGTAGCTATATCGGGTTGGGGCCGACCCAACTATATTTTACATATTTCAGTATAAAAATTATCTTAAGCTCCCTCACTTAACTTAATGATTGAGTCTTAATTCTTAAACAATAATTATATACAAAATTAATAGTTTTAATCTTGATTCCTCTATTCGTTTATTCCAAGATCTGCCACTAAATTAACATACATAGTCACTCAATTATGACATGCAACAGAAATGAGAAGAAAAGCATATTAATATCTCCAATTTTGTGGCAACAACAAACATGAGAACGATAGGACTTGTGAAAGGCAATGGGGCGACCAACCTTAGACTTTAGGGTTAAATTATTACCCATATGCATGCAAATTTAATTCAATCAAAAAGCATGTTATTGCTACAGAAAAGGAGTAAACGTGTTAATCTTTGAAACCTCAAGATCAAAAGCTCCTATTCTTTTCAGTAATGTGGTAAGATTCATGTGACGATTCTTTTAGATTTTCGTTTCAACAGTTGAAGAATGGGGAAATGTAATAATCGAAACAACAAATTACAATGACCGTTGAAAAATAGAAAAAGAAAAATGGAGGTACAAAGACAAGTAGTATAATCGCGGTTAACAAGATTCGAATATAGGACCTAATGTGTTACTGATACGACTCGATCATTTAGCCTTAGTTATTTGAGGAGAATTAGTATGGTTTTTTAAAGTAGTGTTGTGGATATATGCTTGGCTCTAAGACTTTTTTAAATCATTTGATACACCGAAAGTCATTAGCTTTATTACTTAATTTGCATTATCTATTCATTTTAGTTCGTCAGATAATCAAATCAAAATCCCCCTGTTACTACGATCTCTAATTACATTTAGAGACTTGCTTTTCCTACATTATAATTTACATA
>LHUT01006474.1:0-11706 GCA_001412135.1 Silene latifolia subsp. alba | reverse complement strand
GGTCTTGTGTGGAGCCAGCTAATACACATCATCTTACAAATCTTTTGACAAACCTCTATTGCTAATGTCCTAAGTTTTGACATAATTAAAAATAAAGTAAAAAAATAAAATAGGTGGGTTAATGGGTACGGTATGGGACTCAAGTCACTCAACAGAACTGAGACCCAAACTTGTTTAAATTTTTTATAGACCCAATTCTGACCGAGATCGGGTGAGCCAAAAAGATGAAATCGATATCGTGCTTCCATTAAAATCTGATCAGACGGATTTGAGTAGCGTTTTGGAGCAATTGCGATGCCACCCAAAGAGTGTGAGTGTCTTTACATTAAATATTTTTGGACACACTTGGTATTTTCTGACTTATATTCAACTCTCTACATCGCTATTCCTTGGCTCACAAAAACATAAACTCCTTGCATATATTCTGACCAACTTGCATTTTCTGGTACATTAGAATACCTGCATTTTCCTTTCACAGTTTTTGATTCTTTCCATTTATAGCATTCTCTTTTTGTCTTCCACACTCTTTTTCCTGCACCACATTGAGAATCCTGACACACTTTTCTCATCTTTTATGCATATTCATATACTCTCCTCCTATATTATTACTATGCTTATTCATCCATTTTACCATATCCACTTTTCTCCCATCTCCACTCTAATTCCTCTTACTAAAGTACGCACCAAAATTTCATCTAATTTTTTTTTTCTCCAAGAATTTGTTGTCAATTTTTTGTTGTGGGTTTTCTGAACCCAACGTTATTGTTATTCGGATTTTTTTGTACACAAATACTTGTGTAAGACGGATTTACACAAATTTATGGTAAAACGGAATCTTTTGGTAACCACTTTTACCCACTAATCGGGTTGTGGTTGGATCCGTTTTTTTACAACTATAAAATGGTGTACAACCGTCTTATATACAAAACCAACTCTTTTTTTTAAGCTGAATAAATAATGTTAGGAAATAAAACTTGACATGTATTATTTCTTCTTCATTGATGGATTTAAGTGTGGTTTTAAGAGCAATGTCAAGCATTAACCCCGTGAGTTATTCTCTCTAGAAGATGTTGCTACGCTTTTAATAAAACATTTCATGTTTTACCTAAATCATCAATGGAGTTGGCAATTGGCAGATTAAATGAAATATTAAAATAAATTCAGTTGTGGATTTTATGTCAACTTTTTGAAAAAGAAAAACTTGTGTATTTCTTTTTTGGGTAATTGTTTGTTTTATGCTTTTGTTCAACGGTTTATTTAAACCCCTCTTAAGTCGGTTTGAGTTAGTCTCGTGCAAGACGGTTTTACAACCAATATAGTTGTAAAACGGAGCTAAACACAACACTACTAGTCGGTAGAAGTGGTTACTTAAAGATCTCGTTCTAGGATAAATTTGTGCAACAAGTATTTGTGAGTTGGTTATGAGTATAAATTACTACGGAGTACTGATTTAATTTGGTAGATCAGTTTGTTTTTTTCTGAGGGTTTTAACATTTGTTAGAGTTCTTGGAATTGTTTTTAAAGGTGTTTCTACGTGAGAATTTACTCAAATCCTTCAAAAAAATTGATTATAATTGTTTTTTATGGCAGATAAATGGAAGCAAAATTGTCCATTGAACACGGTTTTAGATTAACACCGCGATATCAAAACCCAGGACAATTTTGTAAAGGTTTTGAAAATTACCGTGACAGAATTTAACCGCTGTTTAAGACTATTCCGTTGAGAGTTGTCTTCAATTATTGGCTTTTAACGTTTCTCTATTTGCATGCTTTTCGGAACAAAGTCGAGCTGATAAAGATAAATCCTCCCGCAACAAAGTCTCTAGTTCAGTACTAATTTAGCAGAAGAGTCACTTAACACAATGGTGTGTTTTCCTCTTATTTTTGGGCTTTAATTGTGTCCCTTGAATTAAACCTTTTGGTAATGAGTTAATCTGGCTGGTAACGACTAACGAGAGCTTGTATATTGACGAGTTAATCCGGTTGGTTCAGTTAGTCTTGAGATGAATTATGTCTTGATGAGTATAACTGATTATCCGGGTTAATTAAACTGGGTACAAACCTGATATACAATGATTTGCAGGATATCACGTATAATTAGGGGTAAATCACTTATTGTAGGGGCGGGGCTATCCATCGTGTATAAATATGGACGTCTTTAAAGTCATCATTTGTCGTCTCATAATATTTGTGTTGCTTGGCAGGATCCTACTGATGACAGTTCAGTGGAAAGCTATGAGTGGGACACTGATGATGAGCTTGAGATGGAATTCTTTCAAGAGATTGAAAATGATCAAGTATGTACTTGTTACAAGATTATATATGTTGACAATCAAGTCAATTTATTAAAATTCTTATTTCAATCAACTGTGGAGCTTTTATATTGACTTGAGGTTTGCTAACTACTCCCTCCATCCGATCCCAGTAATATGCAATGACTACTACTTTCGAAATGCTACATTGAACTCGTACATATATTTTGAGAAACTAATGACCGAAGTTGTCATTAGTTGATTATCAAAGTCAAAAGGGGAGATAATTTGGGATGGAAGTAGTAGAAATGTCGAATCAACATGTATACGTCTTTATTCTTTATTTGCTGAATGCCTTTTTTGTCAATCAAGATCATAGCTTATAAGAAGGATAATCATGTTAAATGCTTGTAGGATGCCGTATCATCTTCATCGACAAGTCAGAATCAAGCTATTCTTAACCATTTTGTTGCAATGGGATTTAATGAAGAGCTGGTCATTCGAGCGCTCAAGGAGAATGGTGCGAATCTCTGTCATGCTTCTGTTGGTTGAGATCGACATATAACCTTTTTTAATATGATTTTTTGTTTAATGCTCTGAACCTATAATTTGACAGGGGAGGAGGATACTGAAGCAATTCTGAACAGCCTTCTCTCTTATCCTGTAAGTGGTTTCGTCACCATTGATTATGCTTCTTTTACTTTCAATGTGATAACCCGTTATCAAAGGCCTTGGTAAATGGTAAATATGGTAGCCTTCACACCTTACTGACCTACTGACCTCAATGCATCTATCATAATCAAATGGTTTAATTGAATGGTTTTTATTTTGAGAATCGTCATCAAAATAGGCAGCGTATTATATAAGTTGTCAGGTGACAGGAATGCTACCAGTAAAGTTTCAAACAATGCATCTATCATAATCAAATGGATTAATTTGTGTGTTCTATTTATTCGTTTCATTGTAAAACTACAAATTTAAAACTCGGCTTAAATCAACTATGTATATCTGACTTTGTCATGATATGCATAAATGCAGGTTATTGAAAACTTTCCTAGTGAAGACCCTCGTCCATCTAGAGCAAGCTTCCCATATGAGGAGGATTCTGACTGCGATAGTTCTTGTGCAGAGGTGGAGGTGTGTGCGCTATAATTTCTCTACATTGCTTAGCTATGAGCCTTAGACCTTTCCTGTTTCAACAGAAAAAATGTGAAACAGTCTGCACAACTGCTGAAAACCAATGCTTGTTACAACTGTTTGTTTTCTTTCCCATTCCATGATGTTGTCAATATATCCATTTTAAAGGGGCAATCTTTCGATTATCAGTGGATTTTGTTAACTTCATCTTTGTATACCTTGTGTCCTAAATGTCCTTTTACATGTTACCGTTGTTTGATACTCGACACAAGTTTCAATCTACTTTTGTTCCTGGTTGAATTATAGCTTGACAATCAGGAAAGGTTTTCTTAAGCTAGAAACGTTCTGTTAGTAAATGTCATTTGTTTTGCCTTGCAGGAAATGAAAGACACACTATCACACCTCATTGCCATGGGTTATCAATATGCTGATGCGGTGAAGGCTGTCGAGCAATGTGGTGAGTAGCAGAGTAGGCCATATTGTTTCATCTTTTCAAATTTTGGTGCTTGCCAGAGTCTCTATATTTCATTTTTCTGCAACTTCTTTTCCTGGGTATTATTTCTATAGAAAGTAACATGATTTTTGTTTGTTTGACAACTTATTTACATATGGTTTGCATTTCAGGATCTGATGCTCCACTAGACGAACTTACCGACTTCATATTTGCGGCTCAAACAGCAGAGACTGTCACTAATGCTCCTACATTACCACCCCAAAAGAGAAAACCTAGTTTTGGGTCCATAGAGCGACCCCGTAAACTGATTCAAATTATTCCTAGCAGGGATTCAATCAATCTAAACAATATGATTGGCTTTGGGGTTCCTGGGTACTCAACAGTGGTAAGTAAGAGGGAGATCCCAAAACTAGCTGCTGGTCCTCCCTACTTCTACTACGAAAACGTCGCCTGCACTCCAAAGGGAGTTTGGGATGAGATTTCCCGGTGTTTGTATGGCATAAAACCCGAGTTTGTGGACTCTCTTCATTTCTCAGCCGCTGCTAGAAAAAGAGGTTATATACATAACCTTCCTATAGAAAACAGACAACCTCTTCTTCCTATTCCCCCCAAAACTATACATGAAGCACTCCCATACACAAAGAAGTGGTGGCCCACTTGGGACAAACGAGAAAAGTTAAATTGCCTCTTAACTTGTATAGGAAGTGCTCCACTTACGGAGAGGATTAGGAAGCGGGTGGAATCTGGTTCGCCGTCTCCAAGTGACATAAAATATGTCATGAAACAGTGCAAGAAATGGAACTTGGTTTGGGTTGGAAAGCACAAGGTTGCTATACTGGAACCTAATGATGTGGAGATGTTGTTGGGATTTCCACAGGATCATACCAGAGGTGTTGGCTGGACTGAGAGATATAAAGCCTTAGGGAACTCCTTTCAGGTTTGCAAACTTTGCTCATTAATTGTCACCGTAATATTCAGCTCCGTCATTGTTAATTCTTAATTGTCATAGTTGGGTTTGTGTTGCTGATGAAGAAGTGAACTGTAGCATATAAAGGTTATTTGTATTTTGTCCTGACAACCTTATTTGCTAAATCAAATAGTACAACAACAACATCAGAGCCTTAATCCCAAAATGATTTGGGGTCGGCTGACAAAGCAAATGTATGGTTTAATTCAAATGCTGATCAGACACATTAATCTTTACTTTGTTTTATTATATTTGGTTTGGTTTCAGATTGACACAGTTGGATACCACCTGTCAGTTCTGAAACCCATCTACCCACGAGGAATGACGGTTTTGTCCCTCTTCTCCGGCATTGGTGGGGCCGAGGTAGCCCTCCACAGACTCGGAATCCCACTGAAGGCAGTGGTTTCAGTAGAGATATCAGAAGTCAGTAGGAAGATATTTCAGGATTGGTGGGATCAAACAGAGCAACGAGGTCAGCTGATCCATTTGGATGACGTGCAGAAAGTGGATAATCGGATGATAAGACGATGGATTACAGAGTTTGGTGGGTTTGATCTCGTGATTGGAGGAAGCCCATGTAACAATCTTGCAGGTGGGAATAGGAGGACTAGAGATGGACTTCTAGGGGAGCATTCTTCTTTGTTCTTTCAGTACTCCAGGATTCTAGACACTGTTATGACTTTGATGAAAAATAGGTAGTCGCTGCCTGATGAACTTCTTTTTGTAAAGTTAATTTTGGGCACAAACTTGAAGTCTTGATGCAAACATACCACCGAGGCTTTTGGATCTTAATTAGTTGAGATAGGTTTGTTCACAAATTCTCATTTAAGACGGATGTTAATACCACCATTCTTACGAACTATTGTTGGTCCGCTTTCTATTGATTTGTACAAACTTGTGAGAATTTTTGTTGTAATGAAAAGAAAAGAGTTTTGAACAAGTGTTGATTCATTAAGTGGGAATTATGATTCTCATTACATGTAGTTTTTCTTATGAGAAACCTGAGTGCCCTATCTCCTAGCACTCTGAGAATTGATGGCCTTGTAAAATCCTTTTCGTAGGGATTCTGCTTGGTTTGCCTCAGATTTTTTCATTGATTTCGCTTGAGATAGTTAAACTTGTTGAAACTAAATTGTGTAGAAGTAAAGTGGAAGGCGGTTTAGGATTCCACCGTCTGTGAGGCGTCTTAGTGCAAGATACTATCCTGATAGGACCATTTTGGATAAGGAAATTGGACACAATGCGATTCCATGTGGCTGTAACTGACCCTGCTTTAAGAGGTGTAATGCAGCTTATGAATCTGGTTGACATACAACTTTTCTATGCCGTGCTGTACAGGGGGTATGGAATGTTTATAACATTGCTCCAGACGAAGAATGGGCAAGAATCATAAGAGTCGAGAATAGGCAGTTACTTGGATTGTGTGGAATAATCCTAAGGAAGTGACGCATGAGAACGGAGAATGGGCTGCATATTCCATTGTTGACGGTTGTCTAGCATATTAGCAGCCGTAAGAAACTCAATTGTGATGGGGCCTGTTTCGCTGTCAAAGGAAAGCATTTGGAGCTGTGATCAGGGAACCAGATGACTCCATATCTAAAGCTGGTTGCAGACAAGTACGACAACAATGGTCATCTGAAATAACGGAAGGCAAATCTATAGAGGTCGGATTCCCGAATACGCCTAGCCTTCGGATAGGGAATAACTAAGCTGGATGTGCAGACAGACTGTACTGTACTGTGAATTACATATTTATATTTTTATCAGTTGATGATTGCTTTTCCCCTTTCAATTTTATGCTTGAATTTCCAGATATTCTTACTTTATTTGTCTCTTCTTCCTTACGTTATTAATCGTTCAAATTCTAAATTTTAATGAATTTTTTGTTCGCCAAAAGAATTAATTGTTTGATGGATGAATTGATGGTGAATATGTTTGAATTTTGGGTATAACCAAGATTTATGGTTATTTTGATTTCTTTTCTTAAGCTTTTTACGAGGTGATTTTTTAATTACTCTCTCCGTCTTAGTCATTCGTTTGATTCGTTGATTGATTGATTGATTGATTGATTTAGGGATATTTGGATTAATATATGTGTTTGAACAATGGAGCTGGAGTTGTTATCAAGCAATTTGCGTTGATTTTTTCGATATATCGATTTTAGCATATGTGGTTACTGATTAGATTTTCTGACCTAAATTAGATGCAAATCTTCGTCAAAACTCTAACTGAAAAGACAATCACTCTTGAGGTCGAGAGTTCTGACACAATCGACAATGTCAAAACTAAGATCCAAGACAAGGAGGGGATTCCCCCCAGACCAGCAGCGTCTAATATTTGCTGGAAAACAGCTTGAAGACGGCCGCACCCTTGCTGACTAGTGACTACAACATCCAGAAGGAGAGTACACTCCACTTGGTCCTCCGTCTACATGGTGGCATGCGATTTTTTGTCAAAACTTTAACCGGCAAGACCATTACTCTTGAGGTTGAGAGTTCCGTTAAGCTTCTGTCCAATTTGAGGTGTGTGATCACTTCCTCTGCATGACTGCATCTGTTCTCCTTGCCACATTCTGTGTGGTTTAGCACATTCCGTCATTCCTGCACAAGTACAGATGCATTAGATGTAGCACATTGTTCTTAATCACTAGTTTGGGGCAAATTGATTTTTTTCATGCAATTCGTCAGTAACGGTTTTATTTAATAACTAGTTCGATTGCCCGTGAAATTCATGGGGCATTGTTAATTGTTGGTTTTGTTTCTATTGTTCATTTTGGTAGCAATGTTGTATGTGTACGCTCTTTATAGTTATTTATACACGGAGACCATTATTTATAGTAAATACGGAGTAGCAAATTAACCAGGAGTACACACAAGGGATGCTGCAATAAAAAGATAATACTTAACTTTCAAAAAGAAAGGAAACTATTGATAAAGGGTTAATTTGGAAAAATAAGTGAAAAATTCAGATGGAGGCAGTACATTCTCATGATCATTATTTCTAATGCGCTTTTAAACTACTTATAATATCTATTGCGGTTTTTTTTTCTACTCATTACGTGTTTA
This sequence comes from Silene latifolia subsp. alba, assembly GCA_001412135.1. Classification (NCBI taxonomy): domain Eukaryota; kingdom Viridiplantae; phylum Streptophyta; class Magnoliopsida; order Caryophyllales; family Caryophyllaceae; genus Silene; species Silene latifolia. Next base: position 3,831 of record LHUT01006474.1, on the reverse strand, counting down.
AGTTGTTGTCTCCGATGCTTACACTGTATATGTTTTTTATGTGCAACGTTGAAGCGTCGGTTTGGTGTAGTACCTTTTCTTTTACACGATTGTCTTTGTTTGGTTCTTCAAATTCCGATTTTTTTGTCATCGTCTTTTGTCCATTAATCTCTCGCTCGTACCCAAACATGCTTATTTCGGGCTTGACTTTGAATGTGTATTGTTTGCCAATACATTCCTGTAAAATGTCAAACACTCTTCCTTGTTCATCCTCTTGTAAGGTGTCAATACTCCCATGTTCAGTATCCAATATGAAAGTTGTGTTATTTGGTATAAAAATAGTTGTTTGGCATTTAAATAGTTCGTTGGAAGTCACAAACTTTTTCAAATGGGCTGAGCCGTTTATTGGCTTGCAAATGACCTTCTCGGCTTCCTTGTCGAAGAGCACTAATTTAGCAGAAGTCAAACACCTAATCAACTTGTTACCTTGATAAAAGAAATTTTCTAGTTTATTTTGTACTGTATTTGGCAATAAAGAGTTAGAAGACTTTCAAATTGAATCAAATTCAAAGATCTAGTTTTAAGACTAAAATAACAGTAATTGAAAGAAAACTAAGTACTCCATATTTTCTACCAACAGGAAAGTAAAATAAACTTTGAACATAGACATATACAAGCTCAAAAATGGGTTGATAAGGATTGAAGCTTCATATTTCACTTTTTTATGTCAAATGATGAGCTGCAGGCCAACACAATATATGGGGAGGAGAATTCGAACCTGTGACTTAATTAGTTAGATAATAAAAGGATACTGGCGTATAAGTTATCACAACACCACCTGAATGTCTCTCGCATAACCAGAAGTTAAAAGGTGTACCTTTTATGTGCCTGTTTGGACTGAGAATTAGCTGTTTTAATGGAGGGAGATACAGAGAAACGCAGGAGCTAGGTAGTGGTGTTTTAACAGCTCCATTAACGCATAATACTAACATTTATCCGGCTCCCTTGTGTAAGATTACTATTATACAAGAGTGTCCCTACTAAACCCCTACTTCCACCATTGATATCAACTACTCCTTAGTTTACGGAATGAAGAAAAAAAGGGGGGAAAGATAAAAACCATACCTGATTATTATATCTTCTACCCATATTTTGGGTGACTGAGATTGTCACGAGTACTTATTGAATTTAAGCAATTCCTGAAAAATGACAAATATCAAATCAAACACTATACATACAATCAACCGTTTTGGCTATAATTTTATTCAGCAAACAAAGTCCTAAGATTAAAAAATTGATTAAGAAGCTTTAGGTATAACGAGTATTTGTGACACATCATATGGTTAAATGATTTCAAGGAAACCAAACTCAGAGGAAATAATAGACTAAACTGAGAACTAACTTCAGTAGTAAGCATCAAGTAAAAAATACACTTTAGTCGTTTTTTGGGGTTACAATGATTAGTTTGCCTATCTCCGCAAGGTAATGAACCAATTTTGTACAGGAGTAGGTAAAAGTTCAGTCACCGCTGTCAACAACGAACAATCATATTAATCGAGGCATATTCAAAGGACAAAGGTAACTAAACCATTAGCCAATGCTACAATGAACTTTAAGCTAGCTTATAATGTATACAAACACTCTATATATAAGTGTATTAGGGACTAAAGCCTATTTTAATTCAATTCCTAACCATTCTAGAAGTTGTTTTTTTTTAGCTCTTTATTATTTCATTTTTGCCGCTAAATGTAGAATGTTTTAAAAGAGTATGTTTTTTGTTGTTTAGACGCCATCTAGCTATGCCACGTATTCATTTTTTTTATCACTTCTCAACCATTTTTATATTATTGTATAGATGTTACAAACAATTATAATAATAATGTCGATTCAATAACTCATACATGTAAGTTTCAACTCCTTAATCAAGAACTATGTTGGTTGTTTCCTTTAATTGTATACGAAGTACTTTTAAATAATTCATATTAGTCTATGAAAGAATTCGTGCATTTCTCTCTCCTTTTTAATCCTCGTCTTCATCTCATATTCTCATTGTCTTCTTTTTGTGTTTGATCTAGGTCAATTTTGCTTCTATGGTTGCTAAACCTGCTATTTTCTCGTGAAATTATCCATTAATGCCCTACAAATTAGGATATTGTCAACTTGGATTAGTAAAAATCGCTTAATTCTCACGTAGGTATACAACATAATATTTATCACACATCTATATCTCGTGTACAATATTTCTTTTGCTAAACAATGCCCTAGATAATTGTCTTTGACGAAGATGATTATGTCTAACTCTGTACATCCATAGTCGTTCAAAAGTTTAATTACACAAAAATATAGCCATAAAGTGTACACTAAAAGTTAATCGAAAGTTACTCTTACTCATCCGAAGAGAACTTTATATTAACTACCTGTTTTGTTTGGGATAGTTAGTAGAATCATAAGAATACAATGCATCACACATCCGCCACATTAAAGATGGGCATGTTAAGTTAAAATAACATATGGCTTACTCAATAAGCTGTAAATTTACCGCGGAACACAATTCATCAGGGCCATAAATAACTATTTGTATAGATTTTTGAATTGGTAGCTACAAATTTTTGCTCACTCAAATGTTTTTCCGTTTCCTCCATTACACCTCGTTGTTGCGAGTCGTTCATCATGTTGTCAAGCTGTTGAATAGTGACCTGATGCCAAATTCTGAAAACTAAAGTGTGACATGAGAGTATGAGACGATAATTCTCCATAATTAAGAGAAAACACATAATATGGTACATAGATTCTAACGAAACTTGTAAATTCAGCAATATTCTAATTAACAGATCAAAGCAATAACACCACTCTAATGAAAATTTAAAATTTAGCTTATGCAATCTCTCATATAGCTACCTAGTTTATAAGAGACCTATCATTCCATTAGTAAGAGGTCTTTTGGCAAGGAGTCTAAAAACAAATCGTGCAGGTTTGGCTCAAAGTGGGCAATATCATAGTCCCAACAATAGTGCAGCGGCAGTCCCTACAATATTGCAACATATAAAGCCTGATTTAATTAGATACCCCTAATATTTTTACTTCCTGGTGCCTACTCATTTATTTACCTTTTATTAAATTACACTCTCAAAGAATATAAAAAGGTACACAAAATAAAATGATTTGGACGGAGGGGTATTTTTGTCAGAAACTACCTTTTATTTAGGGTCATTTGTGAACAACTACCTTTCATTTTATTTTTGCCTTTCAACTACCTTTCATTTCTTCTTTTTGGAAAAGACTACCAGAATTCCACTCCCGGCGAAAAAAGTCAACTTTCTGGTGTTGACTTGCTCTTTTCTCCCTTTTCACACATATAACCCAGATTTCTCCATTTGTTCACCCTACAAAATGTGAAAAGCTCATCTCGATACCCAACACCTTATCAAAAGTCTCTTCCATTTCAATCTCCCTTTCCATCTCCATCGTAAAATCACCTTTACTACCACCTTCAACTCCGTCTTTACATTTTGACAACCTTAACTTATAGACTACTCACGACTCATCAACCTAATGTCCATGAGTCCATCTCAGACATATTAAGGTACCCTTTTTTTCTCTTCATGGCGAAGATGATGGGTATAAGAAAACTCATGAGATAGTAGACAAGTAATCCTAAGAGTGAATCCATGATTATTTTAGAATATATAGTTAACACTAGGCGGCTTTGTTTACCCATATTGATCATTATTGTTGAACAAGTATTTACCATGTTCTGATAAATTTTCATGGTGTTTGTTTGATGAATTAGGATTTTGATTCGGGTAAAAAATGGACAAATTGAGGTGATTAATGTTGGGTTTAATCAATATT
>LHUT01006469.1:0-11716 GCA_001412135.1 Silene latifolia subsp. alba | reverse complement strand
ACGGGTCACAAAACTAGTTATTAAGTTATATTAGTATTATATTATATATTTAAATAAAGGATTTATTCGTGAAACGAGTCGTAGTAGATAATTAATTTTGTAAAATATATAAGTGTTTTAGGTTGACTTGAAAGTATCTTTAATTAGAGCTGGCCAAATGAACAGGCCAGTATGGCCCCGACCCAACCCATCTCTCGGGCCACTTCTAACCCGACCCGACTAGGCTCGATCCATACACATGTCTGTCCGGGCTCCATATTTCCAGCCCCGCCTGCCCTTGGCCCGCCATTTTAGNNCCTTGGCCCGCCATTTTAGGAAAAAAAATAAAATATGTAAGGCCCGCTAGCCCGGCGCGCCCATTACCCACCTTAGGAGCGGGTACGGGTAACCTCCTCCTCAGACCGCCCCGCCGCTTTCACGAGCCGGTTAAGGGCCCCTTTGGGTAAGCCCGACCCATCCTTGCCAAACCTGACTCGTGGCCAACTCTAATCTGAATTATACCTGATACTCAAAAATAAGTAACTCGACAATTTGACATTTGAAACTAAACCGAAACTCGAAATGACCGATCCGACCCCAACCGGACCCCCTAACCCACTTGCCAATGTGTGAGTGTGTGACGACAGCTTTCTTAAACCATCAAACTCAGTCTCGTTCATCTTCATATTTTTCTGGGCTACAGTTTTCTCACTGTGCTGTAAACCCTCCCATTAAACCCTAGGTTATTTTCTTCAGATTCTTCCTTGTTTACAGTCGATTATTGTGCATTGTAAGTAATCTCTGATTACTCATTATCATTGCCCGTTAATAATATTCTGTGAATTTGTGCGAAAATTTTGTCATTTGATATGCAGCAGGAGTAGTTTTGTTCCGTTAATTTGTGCTTTCATGTGAAAGCTATTGATAAAAAGTTCCAATTTTTGGCATGTTTGTTGGTGATATCCGTCTTAAACTTAAAGAGAGTTAAACTACTTGATTAAGTTTTAAACGGATATGTTCGCCTTAAGAGAGACTAGTTGAATATTCGAAGGAGAAACATGATTGGGTTTTCATTTGAATGATTTATTTACATTGAAAAAATGTTGGTTAGCTTAGATGCTGATTTCTTTTAGCTATGTTTGATTATGCAAATTAGGGATTCAAAATAAAGATATACGGAGTCGATTGTAGAATTCGGGTTTTGGGGTATGGTGGAAATTGGTTACATACTCTAATTTAGTGGACCAGAGGCGAGGCCATGATTTCGATTTCGGTGTAGCAAAATATGTACTCAAGGTAAAGTTTATAGATAATTAGTGTAAAAGCAGTAAATATTGGTGTAGCAAATCACGAAATTCTAACCGAATTTTTCGCCTTTGGTTTAGCGGCGGCTACACCAAAGCCTATAGTGGCCTCGCCCCTGTAGTGGACTCGTCTACTGCCAAATTGTTATGGTAAAATGACGGCAAATTTTTAGTGCATGAAATCGATTCTATGGAAGGTTATAGAAGTTATGTACCTTGTGTCACGATTTTCAGAAAGGGTATAGTCCGAGCAACTAATGGAGTATGCATTATGCACTGATGAAATCTTCTTATCATGATTAAGGACACTAATTGTTGTTTGTTCCTCATGTTTATCAATGCTCTGGTAGTTCTTCATATAGAGTTGAATTTGGTTAACCTATCCAATGGACGTTATCGATGATTCATGCCAATTAATTATAGATTTCGACTGTGCACTGTAACTCAATGTCGGAAAGAAAGAAAAGGTAAAAGTAGAAATCCCATCTTCTTTGAAGCAACCTTAGACTGCATAGTGTTTACCTTCGTAATAAGGAGGTTTCATGTACCTTTCCACTTGGAAATCTGTACTAAAAGGGATGAGTAGACTAGGAAGTAGCCTTTTATGTGCATGATTGCAACTATTGAAAGATGAGGGCAAAACACAATTGTATCTATGTCCTATGATTGCCTCATAACTTATTATGACCTTCTTTTATGCTCTTATATGTTTGACTCATAAAGTTGTATCTTTTGACTGCAACAATCCTTTTTGTCGGTGAGCTACATGTGCTTGGTGTATGTCTTCTATGGTTCTGTAATAGTTCATGATAACTCTAAGTAATAGAATACGCGTTATTGACTTGAAATCTCTTCATTTTGTTGTCTTTCAGGTAAATTTTTCTGTGCCACACAGGTGCCATTAGCATGACCTAATGGCATGCTATAGGCTATCTCATAATCAAATCTGCTCTTTGTGGACTGGGTGCTTAGGGAAGACGTTGCTTACAAATGGGATATGCAGAAATTTGAGTAATGTCCAAAGATGTAATGTTATTAGCTCCTCTTTTGGTCTCCGTGTAAAGGTAGTACGCTGTGTTTTGCTAACTTCAATTTTCGTTGTGGTCACTTCATTACAGAAGACGCATTATAAATTAAGAGATGAGATGAAACTTTGTTAGATTGTGGGAAAAGGTGTTTCTATCATATAGTTCAAGTTGCTCCAGTGTGTTTTAAGGTTCCTTGACATAAATGCATCTATTTTCTCCCAAAATTTTCTGAATCCAAAGAGTTAACCAAAGCTTAGCAGCTTGACTCCTAAATGTCTGAAGTGTCATAGGGTATTGCCAGTGGTGCAAGCGATTATTTTGTGTGTACTTTGCTCAATTTATAGGTAAAAGTAGTGTAATTTATGTTTTCATGTAAAAATATCCTTCTATATTTTTCTGGGACTCCCGAAAGAAATTTTCTGGAACCGCTACCGGGTTCGGGCATGGAGAGAATTATTTCAATAAAAACTCTTCATCCCAAGTCATGTATGCATGACTGCAATTCTGACATTCGGAGATATGAAATTGATGATCTCACAATCTACCTCTGTTGCTGACAAATGTACTTTGTATCTTATTCCCTGAGGGCATCAAATTGATGGCTTATGATTTTTTTTTTCCTGGATTGACCGATTGAATGATGACCGTGTAGTTGTTTTCGAGTTTTCGTTAAAAAGAAATTGATGATTTAGGTCTTGCTGTTTTGTTGTTTTCAAGAAGACCCTAGTTTTCTCTTCACAATCATCTACACATCCTGGCTTCCTTGATCGGTGAATATGAAACTTTTGTGAGTCTTGTTTCCTTTTGTCAATATATTCTTGTGTCTTCTTTGGTTGAGGTCTGAGTTTGCGATGTACCTTGTGGCTTGTCCTTTAGTGTATTTGGAGCTTAAATTTCTGCCTGTTGATATTTCCTATGCGAATAATTTTTTCAGGAATTTTTGAAGTCGTCTTACAGTTCAAAGCGATATGTTTCCTCATTCCCCAGTGTCTCTTCTGCTGCTAATGTGGATATTTCCGTAGAAAGTGCACAAAACCTAGAACCTTTATTTCCCAGTCCTTCCATTTCCACTGGCGCAGCATTAAGTAAAGCTCCGTCAAATGGTAGAGTGATGCTCATTGATGGGACAGCTGTCATATACAGAGCGTATTTCAAGCTTTTAGGTATCTTGTACATGAACATATGTTTCCCTGTGCAAGGAACTCCTTTTGTTTACATTTTATGTAACTTTATCTACATGGCATTTTTGCTTTGCTGATTTAAAGTCTTAATATCATGGTGTCTTGTTTAAGTTAGTAACTTTGTGTTACATCACTTCATACAATATGTCATTTAAACTTTGGGGAAGCTGAATGCTGCTTGAAATGTCAATATCTAGAGGACTTGAACAGTTCACTTCAATATCTGATCTTTGTCTCTCCCTCAAATGATTTAGAAACACTTGTATTTTTCTTGCTGAGAGAAGTTCTCTTCCTCATCAAGATTTACTTTATTTTAGTCAAAAAATTTCGCCTAGACAAATGCCTTACTTTCTGCTTCAGATTGTTCAGAATATCTGTCTGTATGCTAATTTCTATAGAATTTCGTTGGAAACTGATTTGGGAGAGGTTCGCCTATATTTTGGTCCATTTTGTTTTCTATTATGGTTTATTATTCTTTTTTCACTGCTAATTCTTTGAAATGGTTTTTTATCGTCAAATTAATTGACTTCTCTTTGTTTTTTTTATACTGGATGGCCACTATAAATAGTTTGAGTTGCTTGTATAAACGTGCATCTATTATGAGATAAGTTATATTTCATGTTTTGTGTAGCAAAATTGCATCATGGCCATCTTTCGCACGCTGATGGTAATGGAGACTGGGTTATGACAATATTTGCGTCTTTGTCACTTGTAAGTCTCGTGCTTGCTCTTTATCTTCTTTCTTTTATATTTCATGGCTGAATAATACTCTTCGTTGGTCACATTTCACTATTACAAGGTTCCCATTAATTTGATTATTCACTTTTTTCTACCACAATTAACCGTTCGTATGCTTTTACTTCAGTACTGGTGTCGTCACCTGCACGTTTTTTCTTTGAGAATACCTTAATGTAATTTGTTAGTCTTAATTTTTTGTTATGATGTCTTAGTCTGTCATTAAAGGCAGGTGTTTAAACATATAGTTATATCTGAAACTTAAATTGGTCTTTCTAATTTTCAGCCATCTTAATGACTGGATTCCATCTCCTCTGCAGATAATTGATGTACTGGAGTTTATTCCTTCACACATTGCGGTAATAATTTGTGGTTTTATTCACTTTTCAAGTGGTTACCTGCCTTATTTTCGTTCTGTCGTTTGAAATTTTGTTTTGAGTTTTTGTGATATAAAGGCTCACTGGTATTCTTTGAGCTAAATTCTTTATTAGCAGCCAAAGAGAGCGAATTTTTTGAAAGGAAGTTCTTAGTGGTTACCCATTTCATTACATTTTTGGTCAATCAACGTCACTTATCATAGTTGTTGGGTTGTGGTGATATGTATACACCAAGAGCTTACCTTTTTGTCTCATACTATGAAATGGGTAGCTTCGTGAAACATGATGATACAAATATAGAAGAAAGTTTGGCCTCCCTGCCAATGGGTCTGAGTGTCTGACAATCTTGACCTAATTTTTTGAAAGGAAGTTCATTTCTAGAATGAGAATTTGCATTTGTATTCAGGAATATTATCATAAAACTTAGCAATACTAACTGGTTGAGTGAGCTTTTGATGATGCATATTCCGATGCGCTCTATTACCAGCTCTCATTCATTGCATTTCCTTTGCAGGTGGTGTTTGACCATATTGGTGAGTTTCAGTTGCACTTTTTCTTTTCTTTTTGTGTTTGCTGTCCCTGTACAATCATGAGCAATGTTATCTTCTTGTGTTTTTTCGTGTTTTCTTATCTGTATACGAACTTGTGTTGAGGATGTTATGATGGCTTAAATCATGACATTTTGACTTAATGTATCTCATTAAGCCAGTCCACTTCTGTTGAAGATGCTTTTGGATAATGAGAATTAAGTGAATTTAATGTATCTCATTCCATGTTTTATAGAACTTTATTTTTGCCTTCATAGTTGTTTAGAATCAGTTGAATTGCTTCCCAATCTCCAAGCACCTGGACCACTCAATTGCCTTACCCAAATGTTACGTCTTATGGATAGGGTTCTTGAGCGATAGCAATTTATATGACTGAGCACTGTTATTCTTATAAGAATGACCATTGAAATCCCTTTTGCGCGGCGCTTGTCTCAGTCTTTCTTTTAGTGTGATGCACGATGGTGTAATAAATTGTGCCGTTTTCAAGGGCTTTTATGTGGACACCAAAGGTGAGATCACCAGTGCATATTTCCTTTTTCGGTCGCACAAATTAGGAAGGGAAAAATATGAGGGCTTGAAGAAGCTGAACCAGAGAGAGGGAATATTGGTCAGGCGAGCAGAAATGTATTGGGGACCTATATGTATAATGATTTCTGGGGATGGACTTCTAACAGATGTGTATCCCCCAGGGGCGTTGTTTGGAACTAATCGGATGGAATAGTGCTTTTTGTATGTCAATCTACAGCTGCATTTCTTGCTTAAAACAATTTTACGAGAAAAGAAACATGAGTCTAAAGAAAAAGCAACGCTCTGTATCTAGCTTGAGCTGTAAGCTTTGGCTTTACATTTTTTCTCAGCCTTGATTGTCTAAATCACAGTCCATTATATATTTTAATTTCATTTTCACTTTTATTAGTTCCTTTAGGAGTGGGGTATTTTCTCACCTTTGAGGTGGTTTTGGATGCGAACTTGCTTTCTTTTTTTCCTTGATAGAAGACCTTTCTCGTTTCAGGAAATTCATTTTGTGAAACTTCTAATACATCAAAAGATATAATGTTCAAAGGTATGTTTTTATCTGGCTTTCCATGCTCTTCTGTCTGAACTCACGAATTAACAATCAAAATGTGGGGACGGTAAAGGTGGTGTATACTATTTATTTAGAGGCAGGAATGGGGACGCGGATTGTCTGAGTACTGCTAGCATGTAACAATGTAAGCTACAAACATTTTACAAATGTCCTACTTCAGAGAGCGATCCATGTTTTTTCCGCTTGTAGATTTATTCCCCACTTGATGATTGACAAGAAGGCTGGATTGAAACCTGGAACTAATTCTCCGTACCCTTCTATTTGTCATGCTTGATATTTATGGAATACTTTTTAAGGTCTGGAGTTGAAAGTCCCTTCTATTTTTTAAGTATTGAGAAGGATGAGCAATGTTGTTTCTATTATATGCCGTATAGAGTTGAAAGTCCCAAGAACTTGATTTATAGATTCTACATATCTAGGATTTACTTCAAGAATTATGAATGATTTATTTTGGGAGAGCAGTGTGGGTCAGATGAAATGTGAGATTTTGATCATCTCCTCTGCCTCTGATATAATTGGTCTCTTAGAGGAGGATCAAGTTAAGTTAATTTGATCTCATTTGTCGCAAATATAATTGATCTCCTCAAGGAGGAAAATCAAGTTAATTTTGTTGGTTTTGAAATGGGTGAAGAAGAAAGTTCTCGCTTAGTACGGTGCTATTCTCCAGATCTTGTGATGGTATCCATAATGCTCTTTAAAAGGAATTGATAGAGAATTCAAAATGATTGACATCAATCTCTGTATTGCTCTCCTTTCTGAATTAAACTTTCACAGCATCAAACCAAAAAGGATTAGGAAAGTCAGCAACTTTACCATCGTTCCATTTGGTTTCTTTGCACCATTTATAATTTGGAAAATGATGTTGTTTCAGGTGATTTTTTCTTCCAACTCAATTGGTAACACGTAGTTTCTAGCTGAGACTTTAGAGTACTTATTGCCTTCTCAAGCTTCATATTCATAGTACTGAAACTTTTATCTATAAAAACCGTTAATTTAGTTGATGCCTACATTTGGATTAAGTATTAAACCATGCCTATACTACTGCAGTACTGCCTACTGCAACACATCATGAATATTTTTTTCCTCGAGTTTTTCTAAAATAATTCCCATAGTCTCTTTGCTGCCTTTGTTTTGTTCCAGCCGACATCGGGATTATAAGTACTAATACTACTATGATTGAGTTTCTACATATATTTGATTTGAAGTTCAATTACTAATTGGAATTCCTATTGGTGACTAGTCTAGTGAGAAACTAGGGAAGATAAACATGATTGAGCAGAGGCAATATTTATTGAAATATATGAATACTCGGGACAAAATTATCTTGAAGTCATGCTTTAAGTTGAGAGGATGTGTCGTTGCATACCATGCCTGTTAGTCACCTTCCACATTCCTAAACATTGCTAAGTTGGAATCATAAATTGGAGTCAAAATATGCATTACGCTTTTCTGGATTTTATGTCTTGTCAAAATCCATAGAGTTTAAGTCAAATTGATAGGATGGTGAAAGCTATGGACTAATACTATTTGCATACGTCTTGTGTAGGCATGAACTTTCGCCATAACATGTATCCGGCATATAAGAGCAACCGTGGTCCTACACCTGATACAGTGGTTCAAGGGCTTCAATATCTAAAGGCATCCATCAAGGCTATGGCAATTGAAGTAATTGAGGTGATCAGCTCTGTGCTGAAGCTTTAAATACATTATTTTTGAATATTGTTTTGATATTCGCAGTTCTGCTGTTAATTTAAAAATGCAGGTGCCAGGTGTTGAAGCCGATGATGTTATAGGAACTCTTGCTTTGAGGAGTGTCAATGATGGATTTAAGGTTGCAATGTTGCCTAGCTACTGCTTCAAATATTAAACATATTATTGAGTTACAAATTACCTAGATCTCATTTCCTGACATGTAAAGTTGTGAATGGTAAAATGGACAGCTTTATCTATACACATTTAAAAACTGAAGCATTTTGAAACGCGTAGAAAGTCATACATCCACATCATTGTGTTATCTGTTAAGTATAACATTCCAAACTGTTTATAATCCTATTTCATTTTGAATAACTTATACTGCTACTGTTGCAGGTCCGGGTTGTCTCACCAGATAAAGATTTTTTCCAAATTCTGTCCCCATCCTTGCGGCTTTTGCGAATGGCTCCACGTGGAGATGAGTAAGTTTCCCTTTCTCTTTATATTTTCTCCTCACATGTTCTTATGTTGTTAGAATGATGGTATGTCCAAATTTCAATGCATTCTATATTGGCTGCTTGATGCGTATTGTGAATTACTAAAAATCTACGTCACACCCATTTTCATCTGAGTTGGTGCAGAATGGCCTCATTTGGTCTAGAAGAATTTGCCGCAAAATACGGAACTCTAAAACCTTCTCAGTTTGTTGACATTGTAGCACTTATTGGTGACAAAAGTGATAACATTCCAGGTTGAACATTCTCCAATCTCCCTCTCAAAATTCCCATGAAGATGTTGTGCTTGTTGTGGCTTGTTTCACAACCATGTTTCTCAAATTTTATGTAACTTATGTAGGAGTGAATGGAGTAGGAGAGGTCCATGCTGTTCGGTTGATAACAGAATATGGTTCTCTTGAAAACTTGTTGTTAAATGTTGACAAAGTTCAGAAAGACAATATACGAGAGGTATTCTTTCCGCAACTTCTGTTTACTAATTTGAGAAATCTTGTTATCAACTCTTACTCCATAGACATTTGACAAGTTTTTTGTTACAAAAAACAAAAGTAAGTTGCCCAATTCGAACCTTTTTTGTTAAACTTTTCATATGTATGTTGTATTGGTTTTAGCTCATAAAAGTTTCTTATGACGATTGATGTTTGCCGACCCTGAATTATTGTTGTATTTGTGAATATTGATGATAGCAGTCACTTATACGTGAACGCATCTTACTTTCTAGCATAGCAAAAATAAACTAACGTTTTTTTTTATCTTCCTTTTTTTAATAGAAAATAAAATAAAATTGTATATTTGAAATCCTTTGCCATACAAGCATCTACCATTGAATGAATTTCGTGGCTTGTGGCGTTCATCAGGAAGTTACAGAGGAAGCGAAGTGACCTGGTTTTTAGGGGCGAGTATATTACTCCGTAATATTTAGAAGTCGGACATTGTCCTTTGTTTTAGTTGGCATGTGCATGTTAGAATTAGGACAGCTTACAAAAACAACGCAATTAAAGATGTCCTTAGAGAGTGTAAATCTTCTGTGTGATGTTTAATGAAAGCTAATATAATGAGCAATCTTGAAGTCAGCGCATTGATCGTGCATCTTTAAGCTGGCTGGTGTTTTAGAAATCAGTAAGCATGTTAGTCTGGTCATCTGGTGTCTTCTTCATGGAGGTAGCTTGCAGTTAGTATCTGTCTGTTTTTATCAGTCATCATAGTTAAGTATTCACTGTGTTCATTTTTTTTATTGTAGGCACTGATAGCAAATGGGCATCTGGCTCGCTTGAGTAGAGATCTGGTAATCTTGTTTGTCTAAACTTATTCAACTAGTTATATTTTTATTGTTTCAACATTATTTTTGTGAATGGCCTCCGTTTGTTTCTCAGCTGACTACAAGCAACAAAATATTTCATACTTGAGAGTTTTTTCAAAAAGCAACATTTTTTTTTGGAATGTAAATGTATTTGTGTACTACTCCTAGTATGTAGGCTTAAATGATTTGCCGAATCTTATTCATAGGTTTTATTCCTTGGCTCGTAAGAGTTATTAGTCAAATGTAATGCTGCAAACAGTGCATTTTTTTTTTATTAAATACTAGTTACATTCTTTGCTGATTGTATTCTTTCAATTTATTTTTCCCGAGGACGTTTAACAATGCTTTTCTCTAATGATCTACTAGTTTTTATTTAGTGAGGATTGCCTTTTCTGACAATTAATCAAAAAATAGTGTTGAGTATGTCGATGTATTAATGATGTATATATACATGCTTTTTCCCTTTCTTCTGTACTCACTCACTCAAGCCTTGCAGGCCGTGCTACGTACAGATCTTCCTTCTTACATTGTGCCATTTGACACGAGAAATCTTTTATTTCGAAAGCCTGAGGTATGTAGCATTGTAGCTATTGAATGAAATCATTGTACAGTACCTCACCATCTTCAAATGAAATTTGATGTGATTGTTGCTACTTTGGGCAACAAGCAATAAAAATATTTAAGAGTTAATTGACAAGAAATACTTGTTCTTTTTAAAAACTTATGTTCCGCACCTTACTTTATATTCAAATCTCCTACCGTAGAAGTACATTTCCTCTAAATCTCCTACTAAAATCCATTTTTGGCACACAAAAAAAAAAAAGACATTTTCCAGCAGAAATCAATCACGAATGATCATTATATTTGGCTACAACTGACTTTTAGTGAAAGGGAAAGATTATCCGCAATTGATATTTGTTGTAATAAAATATGATTTACTTGTGCTATTTGGCCCTTAGTTGGAAGTTTGAAGGAAATGTGTATATTAAGTAGGAGTGTTGATGAAAATTAATACTCGGATAAGTTTCAAAAACGTGATATAGAAAGGGTTTCTTTGTCAGTAGTTAATGGTCAGTTTAGTTTACATGTACCCGAAATCATGTTTAAACAAAGTTATTGTCGATAATGATGTTTACATTTACAGTTTGTAGAACACCTAGAACTCAAGACATATACTTTACAGTATATAGCACTGCCCTACTGCTGGTTAAATGTTATTGAGATCAAGATTATATGACCAGAATTGTAAATATATGATGACATTTGCAATTATATACGTGCTGGTTGCGCACTTGCCAGAACGGGATCTTCCTCCTTACATTGTGCAATTTGACGAGACAGTAAATCTTGATGTTTATTCGTGTAATTACAGGACAATGGTGAGAAGTTCACGAGTTTGTTGAATGCAATAAGTGCATATGCAGAAGGGTTTTCACCAGATCGTACTATCAGAAGGGCCCTTGACTTGTGGAAGAAACTTGAGAAACAATGAAACAAACGGCAATGGTGGTTTAAGCCGATGAAGCTTTGGGGGTAATTGCTATACTGAAGTTATTGTTTCAAAGTTTGACCACTGTAAAATTGTCTGATTTCCGCTTAGTTCAACAGGTTACAGCGTAGAATTATTATTGTAGGACATCATTTCCATTAATCATCAATCACTAATACTATTAAAGCAAAAGCCGGTAACCACTTTTTTTTTGAAAAAAACATGGCGCGTCAGTCTTGGAGAGATCGATTGTACATATGTTTAGATAGCCAGAGTATCTGATACGCATACAGGCACATCCGCCTGCAACTACCTGTTAACCCGCTTTCCCATAAACTGGCCACTAATCTACGGAGTATTTACTATTTAGTATTTACCCCATAACTAACCAAACGACAACCTATCCGTTATCTTCTTCGTTTGCAAATCTGCGTTCCCGATTCCTCTCCCCTAAAATTTTCATCTATTTTTTTTTTTTTTT
>LHUT01006463.1:0-11719 GCA_001412135.1 Silene latifolia subsp. alba | reverse complement strand
TAGCTTATGAGCATTGTAGCTCTACCAAGCATGTAGCTTGGTTTTAAAAAAATAAAAAGTAAAATTTTTCATTGGTGGAAATTTTATTGTGGGCCTATAAAGTTAGAAAATGTTGTAGCGAACCATTTGAGCGGTATGTAGTTGAAGAGCAAAATAGCTTAAAAAACCAAGTTGCAAAATCAAGCTATAATGCGTTGTAGCTGTCCACTGCAGATGCTCTAATGGAGTCATAAATTAATTAAACTGTTGAATGGTTTTTAACTTGAAATTAGCTCAAAATTTGACGTTACAAGGTTTAACTAGTACGTAGGTTTAGCTCAATCGTGGAAGTGGTTCTAAAAGATGTATTACTTGAGAGTTCTTCACATTACATTGTTGTTCTGTTGTGTTTTTCTTGTTTGACTTTTTTTAGGTTAAACTTTGGAGTAAAATTGACAAGGAATAGATCATTGATTCAATGCAAGGAGAAACGATTTTGCCTTGAACAAAAAAGGGGGTAATTCTTACAAAACTAAATCGATAAACTATAAAAGAAAGATACAACTCACAAAATAAACAAACCCTAAAACAAACAACTACCCCTATGGTTCCATTAACGTCGGAACTAAACCAGTAACGTCGGAACTAAATCTTCAAACTTTCCAGTTCTTCATCATTAACGATCGCAACAAAGGGAAATCTTTTTTCTTCCATTTGCCTGTAAAATCGTGGAAAAAAAAAAGCGAAAAAAATGAGTCTTCCAAAGCTGCTGAAACATTTAAATCAAAATTTAATATTATACGTATGTATATGAAATTCATAATCATGTGCATTTTTTAAAAAATAAATCCAAATAATATCAAAACAAGAATTCGAGGATTGTAGGATCTACTACATACTATCCGTATTTGTTAATAAATTTTTTAAATATCAATTTTTATGTTTTATCAAACATATATAAATAATTGTACACACTTATTATTTAGTATTTTTTTTTTGTTAATCAGGATTCAGGAGTATCTCCTACCGACAGTTGGGACAATCTCCTCCGAAATACTGAAGGCAATTTAATGGGTTAACCCTTTAAATGACATGTTTGCTCGATTTTACATAGCAATTAATTATTCAGTGTTAAAATGTCTTACAAAATGAGGGATGGTACGTTTTTATATAACACCAATTCTCATTTGTGACGGGTACTATTCCGTCACAAATATTATTCACATTTGCGACGGGCCAAATGTGATCATTTTATGAGAAAATGTGACCATTTTTTTATAAGTAACATTTTATGAACAATAATTGAGTGGTTACATTTTATCAAAAAGTGGTCACATTTGCCCGTCGTAAATTGTGACCCTCACAAGGGAGAATTGCTGTATATATAAACACTAAGCATTATGTCACTCTGTAGGATGGTCTTATCTTTAATTGATTTGAATAATTTCGTTTCGGATTTGATCCGAAAAAACTCCACGATCTCAACCGAGATAGGTATCTAAATTGAATCCGTGCTTAATATTCAACTTCTTTTTCACCGCCTATATCTTAATTACGGCGATTACTGTTTCGCCCCCTCTAACCGAAATTTCTTGCCCCTTCACTCCCTTTCTTTTCGCCCATCTAGCACCAACACTCTCCATATCTTGTATTCGACTCTAAATGATGAAAATTTATTGCCCGCGTTAACATTGTTATGTTGAGGTATAGAAATGTGAAATTGCCAATGAAGTTCGAGCAATGCGCAAAGTGGATAAATCTATCATGCGAAAAGATTTATGCAAAATGCGAATGTTTAGATAGCATGCTCTAGCGTCCCCTCCCTAGGTCGTTGATGTCTTCTACTCCCAAAGCTAGCGTGAGCAAGGTAGCCAGTTCGATTTGCAAAACCCTAAATATTGTTGAGCTGCCTATTCAATTTTTGAGCCAAATCGAAGCGTCCGGGTAAGCATAACAAATAAAAAAGGGAAAAATATTTACATACCTAATCTGCTGCTAATTGCATTTTGCAATACCATGGGTAGGAATTAGGAAAGGATTAGGTGAAGAGAACGTATTCACGTGGAATTTAGGTTCAGAGTTGAGTTTCCTTTCTCACTAAATCAAGACCAGCAAATTATCCGACAAACTTCGAAAAACACTCGGAAGTGTGAGTGTGTGACAAGTTAATTATCGAGTTCACCTCGTTTGATGGCATATTAAAAACTGATAGGAACGACAGCCATGAATAGTATGATAAACCATGTAAAACACGAAGATTGGTACATCGATCGACCAAATGCCACATTGTGAATTGTCAAGAATCGAGTAGACGGACACTGATGTAAGTATGCAGCACGTTTTTACACACAAGACACGACTCCTAAAACATGTATAGATCTTGATCATAATTTGGAGGGATCATAAAGATTTAAGCGCGGTAGGATTCCAATTTTTCCAATTTTCAATCTGCCACTCGTCTAATTCCTGATAGAAAACTTGCACGTCTACTGTAGAGGATCTAATTACTATACCGAAAAAAGTCCTAGGCTAGCAATTGTAATGGCCGTGTGTTCTGCATCGACCATGCTATGGAACGTACCAGCATCATCGCATTCATTGACCAGTGGATTGCAACTAGGAAGATTGTTTATGACCATCTTTTGCCAACTTCTTACAGGTTATTACTACTACACATAACAGAGGCAAACGGGGCAACTTCAAGTATTCTAAAACAAACCATTCGTATTCGCTGGGAGATTGCATTCAGTGAAGTTTTTAATTTTCTTTGTTTTCAAGCAGCTGTAAATGATTGGCATGAAAAAGGAAAAGGATTGTCGATATTTAATTTTGCCATTTGATCAGATGTCAGACTCGCCTTGTGTACGATTTACCCTTATTTTCATGCTTAACTCATTTAACGATGATGTAGCAAACTTAATTTGGCTTCCACTTCACTGAACATAGCTGAAAACATTCGTGTTTTTCGTTTTGACGGTATAATTATACTGTATTGTTCGAACAATAACCGCTAAACAGCCCCTTTCCCGTTCTCCCCAAACTAAGCCTGACCTATAACACGAAGAACTAAATGCATGTTCAAGTATTACCGGTTTGCTTCGTATGATTTTCACTTTGCTGGGGTGAGACGAGATCCCAGTACCACAACTTAAGTACTAATTGTATTTTTCATGTTTAAATTAGTTTCACGTCTTATTCTTGTTTATTCTTCCTCCTAAATGCGACTGTTCTCGCCTAGACAAAGGTTGGATCAAGTATGTCCAATTTGAGACAACTCACAAACATTACTCAAAACTTGCAATATAAGCAATTTATAAGTCAACATTACAAACTGACTAGATTTTAAAAGGTAGAGGAAAAAAATAGAAAAACTGGTTAAAAAAACATCTACATCACAAATATAAAACCGAAGAAGTATTAAGCCTAGTAGTTAAGATGGGGTAAAGTGGAGATTATGTCCCAAAAGTTTGGATCCTACCCCTGATATTGCACTGCCTTTTTAACTCATTTGACGCGCCCAAAAAAAAAAAAAAAAAAACGTCACAAAGATAAAGCCATGCATCTGGTTGCTACATAAGACATGCGAATGGGACATGCACCACCTAACCACATACAACTCAGCAGGGAAAACAAACATTACAGCACAACCGGGAAAAAAGGAGCAAAAGCACATCAGAAAGCCACAAACCAAAATTTAGACAATACTCTGTATCATTTTGCTTTTGTTACTCAAACTCGGTGCACATGACAGATGTAGGTGTGTCAAGAGTGTTGGCCACGGCTAATTTGTTAATGTGTGAAAAGTCACGTTCTCGACCTGGGCTTAAGTGTCTAAATACTGTCAAAAAGTGGGTCATGTTGATACTAACAAGATAATTTTTTTAAAAACATTCCATCTTTATGCCAAAGCAGACTAGCTATAAGCAAATTATAGGATTGGTTAACGCAACTACCGAAACTATACTAATTCCAGAACTTGTGCTACGAATGCACGTCTGCAATAAACTAACACATACACACTCTTCAGCATTAACCACTCGAGGAGTTTTTAGACTGAAACATGACACCTAACTTGCAAGGATAAACAGAGGACACAAATATCTGTTCAAAACCATCGAAGTGTAATGAGAAAACGTGTGTGAATTTTGAAAATCATTAATTGGGAAATGGAAAATACTGATACAGTTAGTGTTAAACACAAAAAGAATTTGCCAATTTAGTGACGAAATTGTAAAACAATATTTAAAAAAATTAATATAAATTTAAAATAAAATGTAACGAGTCAAATAAAGATTAAAAAACATGAAAATTGTAAAACTATATCTATTTGAAATACAACGTAAAAAGTCAAGTAAAGATAACAAAAGTCAAAATTATTCAAAGCTAGTCCTTAGAAGAGGCATTTTTGTTCACTTCTATCTTAGAATCCTATGGATGCAAGTGATATAAGTATGAATTCAAAAAACAATTCTGCAGAAACAGATCTATCCCAGAGGCCAGAACTGTCAAGTTCTTTTATAAGTCACTCTAGCCAAACAAATTTCTTCAATATAGCATCTCAAAAACCCAGACAGTAAGACAGAACAAAAGTAGCGACTAGCAAGAACAACATAATCCGTACTCTTAAAATAAAGCATATATACACTGCATCACTCAAAACTAAATTAAATAACAGGGAACATAGAGACCGTGAAAAACTTGATCAGGAGGTGAGCTCTATGTTACTCTGGTCTTTCATATTAACTTGTGTACCGTGTCTGACAGTCAACACTCAGCCACGGGTATGACACTTTGACAAACTTTATTAAGCCATGAGCAGTAGCCGAGTCCAACACTTTGACAAACACATGCATCGAATACTGTGAACCGAGTCTAGTAAATTTATAAGCATACCCCTAACAAAAAGAGCAATTGCCAAGGGAGAAAAGAACAAAAACCAGACTCAGCTCTTGACAGAGCACAAAGAATAGAAAACAATCATTCAATAAGCACGTCAAAATTCCAAACATAGTATAAGACACAAAGAATAGCAAGAAGCCAAGAACTGGGTTGCAAGAAATTACCTAGCAAAAGGGTGGACCTCACTGTTGATTTCCCATATTAGAACCACTCTGCTGCTGCTGTTGCTGCTGCTGCTGCTGCTGCTGCTTCTGCTGTATTTGTTGGAGAAGACTAGCAGCAAATTGCAGCGTGGATTGATACCGTTGATTCTTGTCAACCTCAACCTCTGTTGTTCCTTGACTAACTCCTGCTGGCACTGTTTGAAATCTTTCAACTGAACTTGGTACCTCCAGCTTTGAATTCCCAATTGAACCTGGCAAGTTAATTTCTGGACGAGATGAATTATTACCTTCATGCAAATGATTGGCATACGAACCGGGATTATTGGGCTGCTGACTATCAGCTACACTATAAGCGTAACCCTGCTGAGCACTATGAGGAACCTCTACAGAATAACGTTGAGTAGCCTGACTTAGAGGAACAAATTGTTGGCCCTGCGCGCTCATTGAGTGCATATGAGTGGGCCTGGAAGCAATCGAACCCTGCTCCTGTCGGTTATAAGCATGATTTTGCATAGCCGTATTTTCGGGAACAGGGGGAACCGTGTGGCTGCTAAAATTTTGGTTCGTTGAGAATGACGGGAAGTTATTTATCAATGGTGGTGCATTAGGATAATGTTGAATCCCAAACTGCTGAGATGATTGCCCTGTTTGCTCTTGCACCTGAGGCTGTTGATTCCATGAATGTGAGGATGTCGAAGATTGAGCCGCTGACTGGATGGACTGAAGTGAAGCAATCAGCTCGGCTGTTAATGTGAGAGCGGGTACTGATGCTGAAGGAAAGTTCTCACTAGATTGAGCTTGAGGTACAGACGAAGTTGGATATGCTGCTTTCGGAGGTATCGCTGCTTGAGGTGTGGAGGTACTGTAATCTTTTTGAATGGAAAATTCCGGTTTCTGCACTGCATATTCATGTGTTTGAGGAATAATCGGCCTGTCTATTTGTTGCATAGTTGGAAGAGGCTGATGGAACTGTTGTAATGAAGGAGTAACAGCAGGTTGTGTCGGTTGCAACTTAAGGACAACTCCGTACAAGCGTTCCGGGCCATCTACTTTCAAAACATCGGTCAGGAAATCAGATGGTGGGACCAAAAACAATGTCATCCCATCATCCAACTTGGCAACACCAGCGCGGTTTTTTGAACCAAGATACCGTAAGAATTCAGTATAATTAGCAAAATCTTCAAAGCTATCAGGCAAAAAGAATACAATTTCAAACCCTAAAGCCCCAGCGTAGTGCTTTGCTAGCATATCCAATCCTGTTCTTGCAGAGCAATTAACAACCAGGGGCCTACAAAGCAAGATGTTCAACATTAGGACAGGTAACAACAGACAGGTTGATCTACAGATGATGTAACTGCACACAGCACAAGTAGGATGTTTTCGATGAAAGAAAATATATCTTGAAAAATAACTGCACTTTTTTTTAAAATTCTCACCACCGGCACCGTGCAGTCGTGCACATTGTCCAGAAAGACAAGTGGGATGGCACTTAGTGTCTGAGAACTCTTCTTTCAGATAGTCCCATCACGACTAAATTATGATAATGTTAACTGTTGAATAGTGTGCTAACATTTTCTTGTTATCCATCAAAGAATATACTCCCTCCGTACCAGACCAAAGGTAACACTTACTATAAACGGACGTACCACACAAAAGGTAACATTCCTTATTTGGCCCACAACATTACCAAGTTATCCTTATACCCATTTGATATTTACACAAAATGGCATTACATACCCCACNNCCACTTTTTCTTAAATACTCCATTTTTCCCTACGTTACCTTTGGTGTGGTACGGAGGGAGTATGCATTGGTAATAGAAAACTAATAAATCCACCTCCTGGCACTCAAATCTGTTCAGCAGAAACTAGCTGATAAAATACTTCTCCATGACTGACGTTTTACCAAACTATTTGGATTCTTTTTTTTTTTTTCTTTTTGCAATAGCAAGCCCAAAGATATATAAATATATATTAAACCAATAAGAAATGAAAATATCACACATAATACATTTGCTAATGAAGTTCTATATCAAAATAAATAAATAAAGAGTTAGAGATTCATATAATTAAAGGAATGCTTACAGCTCAAACTCTATATCTTTTCCCAAAGGAATGCAACGAGCATGACAAACAGGAGTTCCACCCTTCGCAATGACACCCCGCCAGATATGATCATCAGTTCCACGTCCATGACCAAGTCCTTTTGCAGCTCCAGTATCTCTAATACTCAATCCACTTTCAGGCTGGCCTCTAGCTAAGGCTCCGCCTCCAAAGGGAGGACCAGAACTATAAGGCTGGTCAACATATTCATCCAATTGCTCAGAGTCATGAAACAAGGGACCATCAGTTCTTGACCTCTTTAGTTCTCTAGCAGGAACATGAGGCTCAACGACATCCCATCCAGTTGTCCTCTGACCTGACCTACCAGGAAGAGCAGGGGTGGGGAGCAAATTGGCAGCAGAAGGAGACAATTTTCTCTGGCTCATGCCACCAGGAGAATGCATACTAGGATCATGAAAATCTGGGGTTGGCAGCAGAGGATCTAAATTTCCTCTAGGTCCAAATGGCCTTATCATACCCCGTCCAAGCCTCCCATTAGGTCCAGAGAAGCTATTTGGTGCCACAGGAGGAAACATATCCATTATAGGTGGTCGAAAAGGACCTTTGTTTCCAAAAACATCAGGCCTCTGTCCTCTAAATCCGGAAAAGTTGGGGTCAATCTCTTTCCCAGGAGCTAGACTGCTGTTTGAGAACATTATTGCGATTCGAGGATCATTAAATAGTCTTCCTTGCAAAGCCTCCTTTGCTCGCCTTGCTTCTTCGATGCTTCTGAACTCAACAAATGCATAATTTCTTCCATAGTAACATTTTACTTTTTCAATCTCGCCATACAAGATCATGGCGTTATGAAGCATTTCTTCATCAACATGAACTGAAGGAGGGTATCCAACCCACAAGACCTTACTGGGGTTATCCCCTTTACGTCCTCCAGCAGATTGAAATGGCTGAAAAAGGAAAAAGAACAATTATAATCTGTGCGAAGCATCTACACATGATCACTTCTAGCATCAAGCCATCTACAAGGTAAAGAAAACAAATATTTGCTTGCAATCCCAGCTCGCGTCACAAGACAGCGCAATCTAGCTAAGAGGTCATGAGAATCAAATATCAATAGTATGGACAGATAGTGCAATATACCTGTGGTCTCTTATGCCTTGACTCGGGGTAATTCCTCGCAATGTCAGGGTTAATCCATGATGAATCAAAACCACCACCTCTATATTGTGCACTCCCCATCTCAATAAAATCAGTTTGTTCCTGTAGCCAATACAGCAAAATCCCACACAAAGTGTCAGTGCATAAAAACAGATCTCGTGTCATTGGTAACAATTCCTAACAGATATTTAAAAAGGCCCACATAAAATAATTAGTGTGCCAGGTAACTGGTGCTAAATTATCATTCTGATTTGCTCAAGTATAAATTCACTGGATACAATCCAAAAACAATCATTAAACATTCGAATGGAAAACTTACCCTTCTTGCAGGATGTGACCTAAGAAAATCAACACGTATATGATCACCCTCGATTTGCAGCCCATTCAAGTTCTTCACTGCTGCAGAAGCATCTTCTACCCTAACAAAGTCAACAAGTGCAGTATTCCTATCTCTTATGAACTTGAAGTCCTCAATTTCACCAAATTTACTTAGTTCTTCTTCCAGCTTCTCCTTGGATATTGCTGAGCTGAATCCACCAACCCATACATGTTTTGAGGGTTTAGCCTGTGAGTCAAAAGTCTAGAATGTTACTTCACTAACATGAATGTAATCTAACATATGCTGTGAATAAATCTTAAACACATAAGCAACCAAAACTACGATCATAATATAGTTTAAAAACTGCAAGTACTTTTGCAGATACATCTATTTCTGAAGAGAGATGAGATTTTAATTCACACAGACAGGAGTTTCTATTCCCCTATCACAAAGACAGATTTCCATTACCAATCCCACTATCCACATAGCAAAATCTATCGCTTGATTAGAATCAAAAAGTCTTGACTTTCTAGATGCAAAAGTTTCAATAAATCAAAATGTTCATGCCAAGGAAAATCAGTGCATCCCTCAACTCCACAAACTAACTAGACATGAAATAAAGGGTAACGGAAGAACCGATTGATGGGAAAGCATGTAGCCAGAAAAAAAAAAGTAACAAAACTCGATTTAAGGAAACGAGGGAGTTATGGAAAAGCAAAAAAGTAACGAAGAAACATAAGACGAAGAAGAACCCTTAAACGATGGTTTTGTCAAGCAACAATGAGACAGTGAGGCACAAGTTAGCAACACAAAATTTGGACATGCTCAAGCTTCTAAAGGGTATAGGAACACTCTAGAAAATGTGGATAAACATATAGAACTGACTGTATGTGGATCTAAATTTACAATAGTAGGAGATTGGAGGAAGGGAAAGGAGAAAGAATGCATTTGAATGAAAGAATTTGACTTTAGAGTTTAGACTTGTTTTCTTTCCAACTTGAATATCTTTTTCTTATCTCTGCAAATGTTTTTACTTCTTCCTAGTTTCATAGCTTTCATTCTATTCTATTTACTCCGGACAGTGTGAGAATCGACGGAGTGTCAAGTGTTCTATACACTGTCTTAAAAATTAAGCATCAGGCAGATACGCGTAAGCGTCTTGACCAATTATGAGAAACAGACACAACTCATTTAAGAGACTTCATTATCCTCTTTGCTTTAACCAGCAACAAGCCAATACTGTCTCCTTCCTCTTTGCTCTTCTTAAAAGTGTTTTTTGTTATGGCTTGATGACATTTACGTTTCTGTTCTCGCTCTTTCTTTTTTGAAACCATCAATGGTCGTGTTTGAATTGGGTGTGTCAGACAAGTCAAGTGACCTATGTCGTAGCGTCTGCGAGTCGTAACGACGGAGACACAATACTGACCTGTGTCATATCGATTGTGAGTAGTGTCAAAAATGCGATACACTGCCCAAGTGAAACGTCAAATTAACATAGTTCTTACACATTTTCTTATTTAAATCTCTTTTACCTCTCTTCAAAAAAAATTCCCACAATTCGATTTATTTTAAAGTATATATTAACACTTGATTTACTGTTTTTGTATCTCTTAATTTGTCCTCATGCTTCATGATTCACTTGTTCTCTTTCATTGAGATTATCTGGCATTGCATTGATTCATGCTATATTGTTGTCATTGTATGAAAATCCTATACTGAAAAGAAAGTGCAATTATCGAGTCACTCACACAACCTTCGACAAAAGCAATCTTAGGTAAAAGATGGTTGCCTGAATTTATCACTGGTGAAGAAGACTATATTTGCCTATTGATGATTGACTTACTCATCTGCAACAAATGAATAAGTATATCACGAAATTTTCCGATTACTCTTTTATGTTATTGTTATTGTCTTCATTGACGCTGACACGCCACACGATCCTGAAGATGTGATTATCAGCATCAATGTATTTTCTGTTTCATT
This sequence comes from Silene latifolia subsp. alba, assembly GCA_001412135.1. NCBI lineage: Eukaryota > Viridiplantae > Streptophyta > Magnoliopsida > Caryophyllales > Caryophyllaceae > Silene > Silene latifolia. Next base: position 1,157 of record LHUT01006463.1, on the reverse strand, counting down.
GTTCATATTGCAACGAGATTGAATTGAATTCTAAAGTTCATGGTGCGCACATCTGCAAAAGAATGACATCATAGAAAGATGTTGTGTTTGCCGATGAAACTGATAAGTTGCGGGAGAGAAACACACATTGGCTGACGCTATTCGTCAAGGTTGTCGCTCGTGCGAGGAGATTACGTTTTTTCGATATGCGAGATGAATTTTGAACAAACGTATATGTGAAAATAGAATGAACTCACGTTTGAGGGAGTGGGGGATAGCGGGGGTAATCGGGGATCGAATGTATGCAGTCTTACCCTCGTGTATCGCAAACATGAACGCAATCAAATCGTATCAAAAAACCGTAAACATTCACGAATTCACGAATTCCACAATTCAACCGAGTACAATCAAAACAAATAAAGTAATTACAAACGCAAAATACAACGATCCGATAAAAAATAATCGACAAAAGATGAGAACAAACCGGCTTAGCAAACTCAATTTTGACGGGATTTCCATTAAGAACAAAACCTTGAAGAGCTTCTTTAGCAGCAACAGCATCTTCAACTAGTTTATAATAAATAAAAGCGTAACTTCGCGAAGCGTAGCAAGTAATTCCGTCGATAGCACCGTATTTCTCAAACAACGCCATTAATTCCGATTCAGAGATATCGAAAGGTAAGTTTCCGACCCATAGATGGCTTGATTCGGTATCGGATCCGTAACCTTGCTTTCTAGGATTCATCGACATAATTTTCGGGAGGGAAAAAGGAGAGAAATTGGGGATTAGGGTTAGGGTTTTGAATTGGGGATTTTTGATTTGGAGATGAATAGGATAGAGAGAGAAGGGAAGGGAAAGGATGAGTGGATGGGTTATATGGCGTGGTATGTGTGATGTTATATAATCATCGACGGGTATTGGTGGCCGCTAATCTTATCTTAGGTTTTTCCATAAAATATTTTAAAGCAATTATTCCTATATTTTTAGTTCGCGAAAGTGTCAATTTATTTCCCTTAACTTTGTTTAATATTGAGATCTGACTCCCCAAATTTTAATTGGAAATAAGTGAAATTACAGGGATTTTATTTTGGCTTTGTTTAAAGGGAAGAGGGAGGTTATATTTCACTGAAATAAGGGGGTTTTGATTGGGGAGTATGGAATGGATTGGAATGGATAT
>LHUT01006461.1:0-11720 GCA_001412135.1 Silene latifolia subsp. alba | reverse complement strand
CCGATCTCTTATATCATGGGATGATAAATGTCAAGCTCGGTTACGCGTCCAAGTAATCACTTAACGCCTAAAACTGAGTTTAATTGACGGAAAATAAAGTTTAGGGGTACATTTAGTGATAATGACAACAATTAGGGGTACCATGTATGTTTTAATAAGTGTAAGGGTACCATGTAGAAAGTCGAAAAATTGAGGGGTACCATGTAGAATATCCCTTATTTTTTTTTCAATTCAATCAACTCACAAACTCAGCTGGTAAAGTCGTGGTTCTGACTTTGGAATCTCAGTTCTTTTTTGCACTGTTCGGTGTAATCCGCTTCTAGACGGGTAGAACCATGAGAGCAATAGAACTTTCGCGCACAAGTTTTTCTGGTGCTACTTAGTCGAATAGCTTACTCTGTATCGATTGAGACATTGTAAGTTATTTTTATCTTACTGTCCAAAAAAAAAAAAATCGAGTGGAAAATATAAATGGGATGGAGAGGGAAGTATGTATCGTTTTTTACTCCATCTGTCTTTTTTTTTTAGTTTTTCTTGCCTGTATTTATGACTAATGGCCTTCGAATTACAGGTCGCTGCATTCATTCCCAACATTCCGGCAATGTATGAGCTGCACTTTGCGGTTCCCATGGCTGGCGGAGTTTTATGCACCCTTAATATCCGCCATGACCCTGCCATGGTGTCAGTCTTGCTAAAACATTGCAGCGCCAAACTTATTTTCGTTGATGCCCAGTTCTTTGAAATAGTTCACAAAGCAATCGATATTATGTCCAAAGCCACTTCTAACCTACCTCGAATCATCTTAGTTATCGATAAGCAGTCAATTGGTGTTGGATACTCCATGCCTTCCTCAGTAAGGCTGGAATATGAGAGTCTTCTACAGACAGGAAAGTCCGATTTTGAAATTCAGCGACCAAAAGACGAGTTACAGCCCATTTCCTTAAATTACACTTCAGGGACAACCTCAAGTCCTAAGGGGGTGGTTTATAGCCACAGGGGTGCGTATTTGAACTCGCTAGCTACAGTCATGCTGAACGAGATGAGTTCCATAACTGTCTATTTGTGGACCGTCCCCATGTTTCACTGCAACGGGTGGTGCCTGACGTGGGGCCTGGCAGCTCGAGGTGGCACAAACATATGCCTGAGAAATGTCACTGCAAATGGAATATTCAGTAACATTGCCGAGCACAAGGTAACGCACATGGGAGGTGCACCCACCGTGTTAAGCATGATGATAAATGCACGGGCTAATCAGAAGAAGCCTCTTCCGGGAAAGGTAGCTGTTATGATTGGTGCAGCTCCGCCTCCTCCACAGGTGCTCTTTAAAATGGAAGAGATGGGTTTTGTGGTGATCCATGCTTATGGTCTCACCGAAACTTATGGACCAGGTATCAATGGCAGACACACACACATGACCCAAAAGTTTCCAGAAAAATAAATGACAGTGGAATTTATAGTTTACAATAGACCTGACAAAACTAACACAATCTGAATAACTTGACCTGAAACCCGAAGTAGACTAAAACAGAATAATACAAAATGTTTGAAACCCAAATTGACCTAATCAAGTCGCTTAGAATTTGTAAAGGTTCCGAAAAGACATGAACTGACCTAATCGCTCTATTGGAAAGGTTCCAATGATGGATCTCAAAAGAACTCATTTTCTTGAATTTCGTTTACTGCTGCTATCAGGTACATTTTGTGCATTGAAGCCTGAGTGGAATGCCTTGCCTCCACATGAACAAGCAAAGATGAAGGCGCGACAAGGAGTCCACCATATCGGAATGGAGGAAGTTGATGTGAAGCATCCGGTCACCATGGAAAGTGCGCCTTCCGATGGAAGAACAATGGGTGAGGTCATGTTTAGAGGCAACACTGTCATGAATGGATACTTGAATGATCTGAAGGCAACCCAGGAGGCTTTTCAGGGCGGATGGTTTCACACTGGAGATTTGGGAGTTAAACATCCTGATGGATATATCGAGTTAAAAGACCGTGCTAAGGACATAATAATATCTGGGGGAGAAAATATAAGCACAATTGAGGTTGAGTCTGTAATATTTAATCACCCTGCTGTTGTAGATGCTGCTGTCGTGGGTCGCCCAGATGATCACTGGGGTGAGACAGTTTGTGCATTTATCGAACTCAAGAGCGGTCATAGCCATGTCAGTGCTGAAGATATGATCACGTTTTGTAGAGATCATCTTCCTCGATATATGGTTCCTCGAACAGTTGTGTTCGAGAAACTACCAAAGACTTCAACTGGGAAGACTCAGAAATTTGTTCTCAAGGAGAAAGCGAAGGCCATGGGGAGCCTTTCTCGTAGCAATGCCAGCAAACTTTGAAGGGGTTATAAAGCCTTCAACCAATGCTATTGATCAACTATTTACTTTGCCTCTGTCTCAGTCATTTATTTAACTTCCATTTTTTGAATTTCATTTAGTTGTTTACCCTGCTATATTAGACATGTTTTTAATAGATAATTTGATCTTTCACATCCGTTAATAACGGTCACTATAGGCATATAGCTGCAACGAGGGCAACTTAAGGGAGCCTCACTCGGGAAAAAAAAAAAAAAACTGTTCAATGAAGATACTTTGATTCCAATTTTCAAACATAATAAAATCTTAAAACCTCTTTACTAATTCGATTATTTATCTCAAGTAATCTACATTACTTTGTCGTGAGGCAACTTATAAAAACACAAATTATTATGTAAGACGGTTTTAAATGTTCGTGTCAATAGTGAATTATTTTCTTCTCAAGTTATCATATCAAAAAAATCCCTTTCAAATGTTTGTACAATAAAATACATAGACCAAAATCACCTACGCAAAACTATCTCAGTCCCCTTTGCAACGGAAAGGGGTATAAACCGCAACCGTTTTTCCGTCAATACAAGGCTATCTTTTACTGTTGGGCGCTTTTGCCTTATTTAAATTAGATAGCTCTTCAATGAGCTTCTTCTCTTCATCACTAAGTCTCTTCGGTATTTCAACCTGCACTCGTACCAGCTGATCGCCTCTTATGTTTGGTTTATTCAACATCGGCACACCTTTCTTTGCCATTACCAAAGTAGTCCCGGGTTGTGTACCGGGAGGTATCTTTAGGTCGACTGTCCCGTCGACTGTTGGGACCTTCATTGTGGTCCCAAGGATGGCATCGATATAAGACACCTTACACGAGTAAAGAATATTCGTGTCGTCCCTTTTTAAAACGGGGTCGGGAATTACATCGATGACGACAAAAAGGTCACCGGAGGGCCCACCTTTCCTTCCGGCATTACCCTCGCCCTTTACTCTCAACCTGCTGCCTGCATCAACACCAGCAGGCACCTTCAGGTTGGTACGCTTTGATTTCTTAACTCTACCGTCGCCTCCGCACGTGTTGCATGGTGTGAAGGTTTCCCCAGTTCCACCACAGGCGGAGCAAGTAGAAACCTGTTGGAAAACACCAAGTGGGGTTCTAGCCGAAGAGACAACTTGACCTTGACCTCCGCACGTGTTGCATTTTGTTGAATTGGTACCGGGTTTGGCGCCCGAGCCATTGCAAGTGCCACAACTCTCAAGTCGACTTACCTCAATAGTCTTCTCTACCCCGAAAATAGCTTCTTTGAAATTTAAGACCAGATTGTAAAGTTGGTCTTCACCTTCCGTGGCTCTGTTTCTTGAGCCTCTTCCTCCCATACCACCCATATTCATACCACCAAGGTCAAATATAGACTCGAATAGGTCAAATGGGTTGGAGAAATCCTGTTTGAATAATAGAACGTTGTGCCGCGAACATTAAAACAACATAATCGAACCATTTCAAAAACAGAGTGAAAAAGGAGAAAAAAGGCAAATTGACGACTTACTCCCATGCCAGGCCCAGATCCTTTTAATCCAGCTTCCCCAAATCTATCATATATGGACTTCTTCTCATCATCGGACAACACCTAAGGGAATCACACAGTTCTCAGCAAACTACGTGTATAAGCTCGTAAACAATAGGAATGACAGTAATCTAGGGATTAGGGAGACAAAGGCAAGTAAAGCAAACTAAAACGGAAGAAAACATCACGATACCTCATAAGCATTACTAATCTCCTTGAATTTCTCTTCGGCTCCAGGCTCCCTACATAAGAAGTGCAAGGGACAAATTAAGATTATAGAAATTATTAATTAAAAATTGAGGTCACATGGTGGTAATAAGCTCATTTTTTCATCATGATAACTAACAAAGGTAGCATAGAATGACCGACAAACTCCTGGTTGAGCAAAAAATCTTGGAAGCATATAATATTCGGAACAGTGTACCTACATTAATTGTGAGAGACCAGTATCCATACCAGTACATACAAAGAAATCAAACCTCCCAAAGAAGTCATAAACTACCTCATAAGTCACACGATAATCCTAAAGCCAAGCGAAATTAAACTTCAGCAATTTCAACTGATCAACAGGAATTTTTAATTTGTTAATCGCCTTTTTTCTGAAGTCGTCCCAACTTCCTGACACAACTTTCATAGATGGTAAATCATGCAATACAGACCTGTTCACTGCAACACTACTCACATCTCCAATTCCTCAAAATCATCCAAATACATGTCCCACTCTCCACCTTAACTCCTGCATTGAAATTCAAATTAACCAACCTTCCACGGGACACAGTGCTCCGCATCTCCAGATTCTCCTCTCCCACACCCACCATTTCATGATCCATCATCCTCGTCACCTCCATCTCCAACTAAATCTCACAAGCACAATGGATGATCAATACCAATTGCTTATAATCATTCTCGAAAACATCTAGACAGCGAGCCTCCACACAGCCTATGACCACGCCATAAAGTGAGCCCCTTACATCTACTCGGGTATAACACTCCCCACACTAAAACACCGCTTAGCCTTACTAGTAACTAGTTAACTACCAACCCTGTGACTGAGACAGCTTGTAAAAGTCAGAGCCTCGCGACAAAAACGACCTATGTTACTCCGACACTTCACTTAGCTGCCGTGTCACGTGTCAAACACCTATCGTGTCAACACCGACACGTGTATGTTACTCCGACACTTCACTTAGCTGCCGTGTCACGTGTCAAACACCTATCGTGTCAGAGAGTTGGGGTAACAGAGGAACCGACAAAAGAATATATGACTCTCTCTCTCTCACACCTTCCATTTAATCTTCAGACCTAACCATCCTCGTCCTCGTTGCTCTCTCCTCATCCAACCTTCCTTTCACGAAAGCGAGGGTAAAGTTAGTCATGGTTGAGGCCACAGCTTCCTCCTCTAACTATCATCTCCACCACATCCTTGTTACTTACGAAGAAGAATTGAGTTTGTTTGAATTATAGTTAACCTAAATTTACATGGTTACTTTTGGTTTTGAGTTGCTTTTACAGTATGACTCAATTAGTTTTGACTCTCAGTGATATTAAAAAAATCTGGTCACATGAATAGAAAAAGTAATCTGGAGGAGTGGTAGTGGCAAAGAAGGGAACAAATGGGCGCATGAAAGCGGTAACTATACTAGAGGAGGGCAAGACAAGACGGCGACTTAAGATACGTCACACACGCGCAAACGAGCACCGGCCTCATTCGGGAAGGAGATCGGTGAAATACCGACGACTTCACGGTAGTAGCGTGTGTGGTAGTTAAGACTTCGCTCCTTCTCCCTTACAGTATGACGCTACATTTACCATATTTTGGGGGATTTCTTTTTACTCCAATGTGATTTACGCGGTTATAAAAGAGCTTTATTTAGGACTACTTCATATCGCAATACTGAATTATACACCAATAACCAACCATAACTGCCCCTCATGAGTCATGGCTCACCGCCACAATCCGACGACTACACCACTCCTAATGCTAACGCAACATACACAATAAATCAGAGGAATCTTTTAGTTGGTGTTATCAAAAATGACAAAGCACAAGGTAGCCAAATCCAAATGCCTATGTCTTGTACTGGCAGTTTGATACAGTACTTGTTATGTGTTTTAAGTTTCATTTGAAATTTTACTATGTCAGAGATAACTATACGTTTGAGATACTCCTACTCTTATTATAGATTCATATTCATTGTTTTGCCTTAAGTTTATACATCAGTTTCTCCTAAAGTTTATCTTTCATTTTAATTAAAATAAATTGCTTAATGGTATGTTTGGGAACTTAGAATTGGAATTGAATTCCGCACTTGAGAATTTCAATATGTTTGGGAACTTAGTATTGGAATTGAATTCCGTAATTGAGACATTTCAAGCGTTTGGGTAACCTTAGAATTTGGAATTGGGCTCAGTTCCTTATCAAACCCAACCTAGTTAAAATTTGAGGCTCGCAAATTTCTACCTCATAGTAGACTTTTGTAAGCGACGCAAATTCCGCCGCAGTACTTTTCTTTTTGATGTTTTTCCGGCTGCTATTTTCCGTCCCAATATTTTTTGTTTCTAATGAATTTGAGTTTTTTTTTTCAAAAATGGTGACCTCGACCTAGACTTGACTCGCCCAATTCTAATTCCACTTCCATTGGTTTCCCAAACATCATTGAGAAATTGAAATTTGGAATTGAATTCAACGTGATCTCCAAATGGGTTATGAGATTGAATTTGGAGTTGAATTAGAACATTCAAAATTCTACAATTAAAAAATAAAATCAATTCATCGTTTCCAAACGTTAACTAATTCAAAACTTATGAAACAAGTCATAAAGTCAAATGTTTTTAACAATCGTCTGCTCATGTCAAAATCCACTTCCATGTAACCTAGATCCCAACTCCTAAGGACCAGCACAATTTGCTCATTTAAGATCTCTCTGATTCTAAACAAACGATTCTGTCCGTAAACATGTTCGATTTAAACAAAATCAAATTTAGTGTAATCTAGGTCCAAAATATCATAAAGTCATTCTAAAACATAAAACAAGCAAAGATAGAACAGCATCAAACATAGGAGACCATGGATACATGCCTTCTACTGTCGCAAGACTCACAACCTTATGCATCAAATAATTAAAAAATAAAGTGTTTCATTGAAGTGGAAGTAGCGGAATTGAGAAGCAAACTTACTTATTTACATCAGGATGATAACTCCTTGCAAGCTTCCTGTAAGCTGTAACAGAAATAACACTGTATTCATATAGAAGCAAATGCTTTCCTAATATCAAGCAAATAAATAAAATACAAGTATATAACAATGTTGATAACAGTAACATAATGTACTGGAATACTGAAGCAGCTCTATACTTCTATTAGATTGAATTATTTTCAAAAACAAACAAATAACATGGGTACGGAAGATGGCAGGCGACAGATTCTAGGTCACCAAGATTCCACTGACTACATACACAAATCATAGCATGCATCAGATCAATCCAGCCATTCCTTTATATGTTTTCCAACCATGTTCTTTATGCAAAAAATTCAAAAAAATCCAGGAACTCAGCATAAAAGCCAATCTTTTCAGCAAATCTGAGTTAGCCTATTAACATCAATCCCAAATTATGGCCACGCTAAACGAACACTCAAGTTCCACTCTGCTACCTAGACAACCAACAGTCTAGCAGCACCATCAACAACAGAGAGATATCCACCCAAAGTCTCAAACAACAAGAGTAGTTGAAATAATAGTTGTAACGCTCAAGTGGCAACCAATATTAAGATTAAGCAAAAGTATTGACACTTGTGAGTCATGCCTCCTGAATCCCGATCCTCCCTCCACATCAAGAAAGAGACAGAATGAAATCAACATAAAATTTATTGAATATCAGTGACCAAGTTCAGCCATACTAATTTTCGGTATCCAAGGTGTACTTCAAGTCTGTAACAGGCCAGAGTATCAGACTACAGATAATACCACAATGATGAAATAAAAACTCTTGAGGTTGAGAGAGCACATATCACCACAAGTGCCTAAACAAGCAGCTAAGCACTGAACTTAAACCTTCACTCCTCTCAAGCACTTCTCGAACAACATATTTCATAACTTAGTCATTTCAACATTTCATCTCATCAATGGAGATAAAATCCTGTTTCCAGTAGCCAACACGTTTGATATCAATGTAGAATTTTACCAACAGCAAATAAAAAATTTATTAAAAAAATCAAATCATTCTGCCACCCGATTTTAATAACAACCTTTACGGAGATCACTACCAAATTTGAAAAATAAAACCATTCACCTGCACAATAATTACAAAAGTCCTGCCACTTTCACTTGGCTACTGATAATTTACATCACTGTTAAAAAATTTATTTTATTTTAGAAACTTAACTTAGATTTTGTGGGGTGTGAGGACCACTAAAAATGCTAGAACAGAGTATTTACCAAATTTCATCACCTCTATTAGGCTTAAAACTCATTAAATCCTCAAGGCCCACAATCTCTCACAAGAGGATACTAGATTCTGGATTAAAAATCCCAAAGTGCCTTAATACTGCTACATACTGAATCTAAATGATGGCCAAATTATTTTGACTAAGAAACTTATTTATATTTTATGGCTCTACCTTTGAGTCTCTGACAGCATCCACTGCGGACACAAAAAATGCTACAACAGAGTACCTACCAAATTACATGAACCAATATTAGACAAAAGAGTCCTCAAGACTCACTCTTACAAGAGGACACCACATTCTGGTGCAATAAATCCCGAACCATCTTACTTAGTACGCCTACATACTTGATCAATGAAGACCCTAATATGTGTAAGTCTTTGACAAGGAGACCTCTATAATCCATATAAGTTGGTTTTTCTTTGCTCACTGGCACATGCAAAAACCAATTGCAAGAAAAGAATAAATTTGAAAGGTTTGTCCTATTAGTTCTAGTAGGTCATTCAGAATCTTTTGATATCTTAAAAGTCAATTTCTGAAATTAGATAGCCCTACCATTCAAACGTACTTTGTACAAGTTTCACCCCAACTAAAAATTTGCATCCAAAATCATTGCAAAATCTAGGGAAGCATGGTTCAAAGTTAATGAGGAATACATCAGCCAGCTTCTCTAAGTTCAAATATGCTCTTTTAGCAAAAAGAAGAAAAGAAAGCTACAACTCACCACTTTTTATTTCTGATTTGCTGGCATTTTTAGATACTCCAAGTACAGAGTAATAGTCCTGTACAATAATAAAATATTAACACATGTAGAAGGAAAAAAAATATTTAACCAAACAAAAAGAAGAGGACTTATTTAAAAAGAAGTTACTCACTGAATCAGCCCTAACAATGAAACGGGCACCCCTTTTATTGCATTGACTTCGAGCAGAACTCAAATTAAACAACAAACGCAAGGGTTCAGGAGAGAAGATGCTCGAACTCAATGATTGCATCGCTCTTATTTTTCTTGGACCACTGCAGCCATAAGCACAATGCAGCCAAAGTGTCACATTTAAACACAGAAAATTAAATGACCAACAGGAAGAAAATCAATATGCTAGGTGAACACAGGAGAGCAACTCAACATCGCATGGATGAGAGAAGACTATATATGCTTACCCAGTCATTATCCCTAACAAAATAAAGATGTGAGATAAACTCCTTACAGATAAGTAGTGGATAAACGGAGTTATGGTGTTAACAACCATTTGCAGAGCCCTTAATGCACTGGGCCAATAGTTGCCTAATTCAATACAAATATGTAGTATTCGATTCAGGATACGCCCTAAAGAGTTGAGCAAATCCGATAACCCGACTAGTTTATTGGGGTCATAATTTTACTAATTGTTGTTGTTGTTGTTGTTGTAATAACAAATGGAGTGGTCTCAAAAAAGCAATCATGTGACCCCATCTCGTTTAAGTAAATGTGAAGTTGTGTTAGTCCTAAAACTTCTGTGTTGGGTTTCAAGCTAACATTCTGACATACAGCAGCAAAAGAAACAAGGTAAAGGTGAGAGAAAAGAAAAGCCAATTGAACGTGCATGTAAATTAGCCCTCGGGTGCAAATCATGCCCCCGACAATTGCACCTCCAAACTGCCCAGGGATGTTTGAAATAATCTAGCTAACACCTGATTGTTCCTCACAGCAAGACATGCTACTCAAATCAAATCAGTCAACTATCATTAAGTCACATTGGTGAACACAGGGTTGCTAGCACCAGAATTTTGAAAAGTGACCAAAATTGGGTGTAACAGAAAATGTATTTTGAATACTTTGAATACCGTGAACACATTTCTTACCTATAATGAACAGCCGATATTTTGTTCAAAGAATTTTTTGGCACGGATAGGGTGCAAACACCCCATTGAGCTGCCCATGTAGTTCCACAAGGTGAGATGGCCATTAAATCCCACCTACAATCAACACAACTTCTTCTCCGAAATCCTACAAATTGACAATGCAATTTGCCGGTTAGGAATTAGGATTATTGCACATACCGTAAGTTCACATAACGCTCATTTAGTGGCGGAGCAAGAAGGCTAGCAAATGTTAAACCACACCCAGGAAACGAAAAATATAAACTTCAGCCAGAATTTTCGAACTTTTACCAAACTACCCTACTACTCCCTCCTTTTATGTACCTTCTGTATTCTTTGTTAATGGTATTTTAATCAAAGGTAAGCAAATGATTGTTCTAGTACATTACTAGTTCGCGCTAAGAAGTAAGAATATCCAATCTATGTATAACCTAAATCCCCATTAATCCCATTTATATGTTCAAATCACCACTAATCCCATATATCTAGACTATGAAAATTAGGGTTTATATTGCTAGTCCACCCCTTAAAATACCCAAAACTTACACTACTACGTTAATAGTTCGCCTCTAAAAATATCCAATCTATGTTTAGTCCCCTATCTTCAAATCGCCACTAAACCGATTTATCTAAACTATGACAATTAGGGTTTATATTACTAGTTCGCCCCTTAAAATATCAAAACTTACGCTATTAATCCCCCCGTCCCATTCATTTGTTTACCTATGATTAAAAAACATGCGCAAAGAATAAAAAAGGTAAACAAATGAACAGGACCCCTTGGAGTACATTACTAGTTCGCCCCTTAAAATATCGAACCCAGGCTCAACAAAATTGAGTACGCAAATTAACGCAAATAAAGGGGAACAAAATAAAAGCGAAAGTAATAATTAGAAGACAAAATTAGATAAAAAAAAAAAAAAAAGTAAGCAAGATTAGTAAAGAGTTATACCGGAAATGGATATACAAAAGGGCGGGTAGACGGTGGCGGAATGGGGATTACCGGCGGCTGCCGGTGGATGAGAGGGAGAGGAGGTTTAAGGGAGGGATATGATATGAGAATGGTAGGAGAAATAGAGCGTGAGGTTGTGAGAAGATGTACTAGGGAAGGCACTAAAATTGTTACCCAACCGATGTGTCTACTTGACTGCCTTCACTTTACTTTAGTTGTCTATTACTAGTAGTTGTTGTGTTTGTGGGAGGGCCTTGATGGGTCTTTCCAGAATTTTTGATGGCTATGTCCTTTTTTAGTTATAACCTAGGTTGTACCAAAACGGACACGGACACGACACGACACGAACACATGACACAGCATCCCATGAAATTAGGATATGGGACACGGAATTTAAATTTAATAAAATATACGAAGTATATTTTAAATTTAAATAAGTGAAAGTAAAACTTACGTTAATTATAACTCATTCTCATTTCCAAAACCAACTTATAATCAATCTATTTCGACATCTCATTATTAGTCTAAATAACATCATTTGTCTTCAATTCAACTTATTTCCCCATCAAATTTAACCATATAACAATTCTC
>LHUT01006460.1:0-11720 GCA_001412135.1 Silene latifolia subsp. alba | reverse complement strand
TCGGCCTCCCTTGACTCAATAATTGAGTCTTAATGCTCACCCACGGATTGTACCCAAAAAAAAAAAAACACAAAGTCAATAGTTTAAACCTCGATCGAGTATGGATTATTTGTTTGTGTAAATCGTAGTAGTTCAATTGTATACGAGAATCAAGTCAGAAAAATGGAGAAACTCTCTTTTCTTCTTATACCTCTCATTTCAATCCTAAGCTTTATAATCATAATCTACAAACGGCAACACGCCACCGCCACAAGCCAGAACCCGAAATTGCCCTCCCCACCAAAGTTGCCCATCATAGGCAACCTTCACCAGTTGGGTACACTCCCACATGGCTCCATACGGTCCTTATCGAAGCAATATGGAGACCTTATGTTGCTTCACCTTGGCTTCAAGCCAACGCTTGTCGTGTCGTCTGCTGATGGAGCAAAGGAAATCATGAAAACCCATGACACTATCTTTGCAAACCGACCTTACTCTAAGATAGCGTCCTTAACCGTCTATGATGGTAAGGACATAGCGTTTAGCAAGTATGGAGAGCACTGGAGGAAGATTAAGAGCATTTGTGTCTTACATATGCTAAGCAACAAAAAAGTTCGTTCTTTCCGAAAAATAAGGGAAGAAGAAGTCAGGCTCATGGTTGAAGACATCAAGAAATCAACACCCAATGCACCACTAAATTTGTCCCACAAAATCACAAAGACGGCGAGTGATGTGGTGCTCAGGGTCACCTTCGGAAAAAAGTACGAAAAAGAGAACGTTGGACGGCTTTTGAGTGAACTTATCGAGGCACTTGGAACATCAAGTTTTGGACTTTTCATACCTTGGTTGAGTTGGATTGACGAATTTAGTGGGGTGTTTATTAAGGCCAAGAGAGATTCTCGAGCTTTGAATTCGTTCATCCAGACGAGAATCGAGGAGCATATACATGACTACGATCATGAGCGTAACGAAGAGGGTGAAACTCAGGACTTTGTTGACATTCTGCTTGAAATACAGAGGAATGATTCATCTATTGACATACTCACGGTTAAAGCATTACTTGTGGTAAATACTCCTCTCATAATTACCATGCCTAGATCTGGCAAAAGCAACCCGACCCGATTGTCCCGACCCGAAAAGGCTGACCCAAGACCCGAAGTCGACCCGAACCACATCACTCGAATGTGACCGGAAATCCGAATCGACCCGAAACGAACCGAACATGACCCGAGCTTTCTTGACCCGTAACTGACCCAAAACAAAAATGACCCGATCCGAAACCAGCAAACCTGAAAATGACCCGACAAAATATAACTCTAACTGGACCGAAAAGACTTGAAATGACTATTTCTCTATTATTCATTGACACGAAAATGACCCAACCTGAAACATCCGACACGCTTGACCCGAAACAGACCCGACCAACAAACCTGAAACAGACCCGAAACCCGAAATAACCTGTCCCGACCCGAATTAACCCGAAATCAATGAGAGACCCGAACTGACCCGACCTAAATTGGCTTGACTCGAACCCGACCCGTTGACCCGTTTTGCCAGGTCTAGGTCCATGCCCTCCTTTTATTTAATTCCGCTGTTATAATTCGAGTTTTGAGTTAATACGGCCTGCTCAGAATATGATTGCAGGAGGAATAGAAACAACTGCAACGCTACTAGAATGGACAATGTCGGAGCTACTTGTGCACCCCCTAGTCATGAAAAAGCTGCAAGAAGAAGTCAGGCAATTTCTCGAAGGAAAACTCCTAATCAACGAGGATGATTTAAAGAACATGATCTACTTAAAGGCCGTAATCAAGGAGGTACTAAGGCTACATCCTCCACTTCCGTTTCTATTATTTAGAGAACCTTCTCAAGATGCAAGAGTCAAGAACTATGATATCTCTGCTGGAACACAAGTTATCATAAACGCGTGGGCCATACAACGACACCCGGCCTACTGGGTAGAACCAGAGGAGTTCCGGCCAGAGAGATTTCTTAACTATTCAGGGAATGACTTTGAATACATACCGTTTGGAGCAGGAAAACGAGGCTGCCCAGGGATTGCTTTCGCTAGCATTGAAGCAGAGCTCGCCTTGGCGAATCTTGTTGGCCAGTTTAATTGGACGTTGCCTGGTCAGGTGAATGTAGATTCGTTCATGGCTGAACGTTTTGGCACCTCGTTGCGTAGGCGAGATCCGCTTGTGGCCATTCCAGCTCTATATTCGAATAATTAGGAGTAGAAACAGTATGTGTATATACTACCTAAGACTATGAGTCTGTCTTATCATCCCTTTTGTTTGCTTTATATAATGTAAGATTATATGCTACGATTAATATGGAAGTTACTACAGCGTACTTCTGAGTTCTGACCAAAATATAAAGAATCTATTCTATATTAATAAAGGAAGCTTTTTTCGAGCGATTATAGAGTCTCCAAATCTAATGAATCACTAAGGTATAATAAAATAGACTAAAAGAAATAAAAAATATATACTATTAAAAATAATATGTACCGTTTATTAATAATAATAATATATATGGAGTAATTTGCATACTATTGAACTTCTAAGATGATGTTACGTAATATATTTCAAAAAATTAGGAAGATCAATTATGATTATGATTTAACAATATTTTTGCTTTAGTTATGGGAGTTTCATGACTCCTACACTTCCTTTTATTTTGGGTGATTATAAACTAAAGTATATAAATAGGCATGTTATATTTGAGGGTTTGCACAATATTATTGTGATTTAGGTTGTTTATTTATTTATTTATTTTTAAATATGGTCTAATACGATTGCTCTTATTGATGATATTAGTTTATTTTCGCAGCCCTTTGCAAGCCAAGGATGACGGGGAGGAGCATTCGTTGACTGTTTGCAAGCCAAGGACGACGGAGAGGAGGATTATACAAAGTGTGCATAGGTAGTATATTGGAAATTTGTTTCAAGTGCAACTTCATAATTTAGTTGTGAC
This sequence comes from Silene latifolia subsp. alba, assembly GCA_001412135.1. Taxonomy (NCBI): domain Eukaryota; kingdom Viridiplantae; phylum Streptophyta; class Magnoliopsida; order Caryophyllales; family Caryophyllaceae; genus Silene; species Silene latifolia. The sequence goes on along the minus strand of LHUT01006460.1, from coordinate 8,765 downwards.
TCAAATTTATATTATTAAAATTTCTATATTTAATAATTTATGTTAATGCATTCTAATGAGTATATTTGTTTCTTACGGTATCTATTTTTTTTTCCAGAAACTAAATAAGCATTCGTAGCATTGTTGTATTGAGTTTGGCCAGCAATCTATATACGTTCCTAAACACCCTATATATACGTCTCTAGACATATTTTCTAATACGATCTGCAATCGAAGCGGGAGGAGGACGTATTCTGAGATTGGGGCGGAAGTCATCAAAGAGCATGAGCCTTTTGCAAAGATTGATGTCGGCACGTTGATGTCAGATACGATGATTGTGGACTTGCGCACACCATATAGGTGAGATAATTCGTGAATCGTTACCATAAATTAATGGTATTATTATTCAATTATTTGTCATGTAGGTGATTTAGTTTGTATTTTTTTTTATCCGGTTTCAATGTTCGCAGAGTTTTTATTTATTTAAGTCCTACGATAGGAAAGCTTCTCGGACATTAATTCGAGAAATTCATGTTATAGCGGTAAACCTAAATAAATGCATGGAAACTGGAAAGTCATATTAGATTAAACTTTTATGCAAAAGTGTTCACCTTGCTTAGTTGAGGTAAGTGATTGTATATTGTTGTTAACTTCAATGTAATATTTGGTATTTTCTTCCTATTGTGGCCTCTTGAGAGTTGCGAGCTACAACTTTAGTATAATGGATACTACAATATTGATTGTTACTTTGTCTTCGTCAAAGATACGGAGTATACTATTTGAAGGAATGTATTCGGTATTCCGAAAGTATTATTCAGAAATTACAAAGGTATTTGTACACCTAAAACCGAGATATTGTAGCCTAATTACAAACGATATATAGTCCCTAACAATTAGGGAAACTAATTATACATGATTCAGATAACATATTCATATATTCTAACACTATTCTCAATCAGTTTTCTTTAGACTCGCTATTGATAGCGTACCACAAATTTATTATGTTATTATATACGCGAATGTATCAAGGTCATTCCCATATCGGATAACCGTTGATCATAATTCACGTATTGTTTTTTATAATGCTTGACTTAGGATAAAAGATAGTTCATTTTAGTTTAATAATGTCAACGAGCTAACATTACTGCGGGTCAGTCGGATTGGAGTCAAATTAGGCTATTCAGGTCGGGTCAGTTCTGAAGTGTCATATTATTGGGTTAGTTTGAGTCGGTTCTGGCCATTTCGTGTTTCACGTATGTTGGTCGGGTCGAGGGTCAAGTTATTTCGGGTCGGGTCATTTTAAAGTTATGAGTAAGAGAGAAAAAGTATGTTTTGTATTATTACGGTATTACTTATTTATTATTTAGTTTCGATGATTGGTTCTTGATTTTAGCGTAAATAATATTAAGTGCAATTCTAAATTAATCATTTAGTTTCTGGTCATATCCGCTTATTCGGGTGTTGCCGCTGACTCAATTTTGGGTCTCGAGTCAAGCTTTTCAAATCGGGTTAATCGGATTTGGTTGATTGTGCCAGATGTATACTTGCCTATTTTTGCCAGTTATTTTAGCTTCATATTAATTAATACAGGATTATATGGTACATCATTCTTTTCACAATGTTTTAGACAAACTGCTATAGTTTACTGACACTGAATATAATATTATAGTATGTATGTATAACTAACTATTACGAACTAATTGTTAACTGATTACCTCTCAATCAAGCTCATTTGAAAACAAATCAATGTTACGTTTAGTCATACGAAGTACTAATTTAACATATTTCCCAAGACCATTCTTTAAGAAACGCAGTTAATCAATCAATAAGCTCACTTCTTTCATTTCTTTTACAATTCAACTATTTTACCTTTTTTTAAAAAAAAAAATATTTGTTTTCGTTAGATTAAATAACTAATGAGAGTAATTCAAATGATCTTTTTCATATTCAACAATTTTTAATATTTAGATTATACACTTTGACATAGTACCAGTGCTTCATTAAGGACATTACAAATAGGCCCGTGCATCGCACGGGCATTAAATCTAGTTAATGAATATAGGGTCTCTAGCCAAGCCGCTTGCATGTATTTACATTCTAAATAAATAAATAAAAAAAAAAAAAAAAATCTCCAAATACTAACACATGACTACATGAGCACAAACGGAGTATTATTCATTTTTAAGAATCGTCCTAAAATCCAGACATTTGTCAGTTACTTCCGAATTCATCAAAACTCTAGAAGTGTATAAGTCGGAAAGGGGCCTTCATCTCTATCCGTCATTTACTTATCAGAAGAGTGAAGTTTGCTGTCCAAGACTCGACTTTTACTTGTAGAAGTTCACTATGTAGTTTTTTAGCGGACTTTTTTATTTACAATGAACTTCAAAGGAATGAATTATCTTCGTTACAATGAAGTTGCAAGGAATGAACAAATCATGTGAACACGACGTCAAAATGCCATTATGTACCAAATATTTGTACTAAAAGCACATATAAACGAAAATTGGGAGGCAACGGAAGCAAACCAGTTAAAGGGTGTCAATGCTATCTGCTGAATCTTGTCTCCGGTGCTCACTTACAGGAGTCCGTGCTTCTGAGCTGTCAATATCGATAGCCACCTCCTCGGGTGTTGCAGTTAAGGACGAACCGAAAGGCTTCCGGCCATGCCGGGATTTCAGAACACGTGACAACACTTGGACTATGTCTCTCATTGAAGGTCGTTTCTTAGGTGCACGTTTGATGCATTTGTAAGCAAGCGTTGCTACCTCATTGAGCTCTACAACATCGAATTCACCATTTAGACGGGAATCAACGATTTCCTCCCACCCGGACCCTCCATCTGTATTCATCGCAGCCTGTCATCATTAGATCATAACAAATATGAGCGCAATTGGGATATTTAAAGATTTTTCCGATAAGTTTATTTTGAAGTCAGAACAACCACGGCACAACAGAGAGCAGGATAACATGAGAGCAAAATTGGGATTGCGCCAAGAGAATTTACCGCTGTATCATTAATGTCCTCTAAAATTCATTCTGGTGAAAATTAACAATACATCTCATGCTAACCGCGTGTCTAGCATGTTAAACGCCATTCAATTCTCTTTACTTTATCCGAAATTTCGTTTTCCTATAATTCAGGGATCACATTAACATTTTTAAACAAGGTCTCTCAAATCTATTAAACTGCCCAGTATCTTGACAACGAGTCGGAGCCCTAGGAAGCCGAATTAAAAAGATATTGAAGTTTAGGAACAAACTTACCAACTCAACATATTCCATCAGGCCTTGATGTGGGTTCCTTGCCGCAATAAGTTCAAAAAGCAGTACACCATAACTGTAGACATCACTTTTCTTCGTAAAGGTTCTGGACGAAATATACTCGGGATCAAGATATCCAAAGGTTCCTCTCAAATTGGAGGCATGCCCATCAACCCTCTCTTCCCTTGAAAGCCCAAAATCAGCCACCTGGACATAATTTTGACATCTACTGATACATCAGAGAGTTCTAGGTTACAGAAAGCCTTCATATACGAAGGCACATACAGAAAAGGAAGACTTACTCGAGCTTTCATAGACTGATCCAACAAAATATTGGTGCATTTAATGTCTCGATGTATTACAGGAGGAACCGCCTGATTGACACAGAAACAGAAATAACGATCACATCACATTGAAATTGCTGAATAAATATAAAGTTCGCCAAAATAAACAGAGGCAAATAGCAAAAACAGAACTTACGCCGTCATGGAGATACTCCAATCCCCTCGCTACATCCAAGGCTATATGAATCCTTCGATCCCAGCTTAAAGGTTTTATCTTCTCATCTAGATAAACGAGTCACCAAATATTATGCTAACGCGGAGGATCCATCTTATGGCACATAAAAAGGTATAACTGTGGATATATTTACAGATGTGATGAATGTGAGATTAAAAATGCATGGAGTGGGACTTCTGAATTAGTAGTTAAGCGTCACCATTTCATTTACGTAATGAACCCATCTATATGCCAAAAAGACGGATGAAAATAAGGCTAATGAATTACGTACTGTATAAATGAGAAGCTAGATTGCCATTGCTCATATAGACATATATAAGCATGTTTTTGCCCTTTTCGATACAATACCCAACCAAATTCAAAAGGTTTCTATGATGCAACCTTCCGAGTAATTTAACCTGAGAATATGGCAGATAAAAGGTAAACAAGGTAAGATAGAGAGACCACTCAGCTGAATGCCGTGGCATAACAGGACATGATAGTTCATACTCCGCTCAAGAGATTAAGAAAATTTTGTTATTTGCAGTTACCTCTGTTTCGAATTCCCTTTCCCCCTGCTTTGAGTCCGTTGCCAGAACCTTCACGGCAACTATTTCGCCAGTCAACATCTGAGCTTTGTATACAGGACCAAATGCACCCTGTCCGACCAATGTTGTAAAATTTTGAGTTCCTTTTTGTATATCCCTGTCCAAATGATCAGCCACCAAGAGGTCACCAAAAGAAGTATAATTACAGAAGCATGTACATTGACAAACGATGGCAAGAAACGGCTAACAATTAGTACGATCTCATTCCACAAAAATGATGATGATGATGGTGGTGGACGAGGGAGAGGGAAAAGGTGAAAGGGAAAAAGGAATGGAGTGACAACAGAGAATAACAGAAGTAGGATTGCGGGAGGGAGGGTGGGAAATGAGATAAGGGCAACATTGTACATTAGTCTCGTGCTTGGATCATTGTGTCAAAAGCAACATGGAGAAATCACCGGAACAGAAGGACTAGAATAGAAGACGGTTTAATTAATAAAACAACCTTAACAAACTAGCAAATACTAGTCCAAACTCGAAATTGGAAATGTCAACTTACTAATAATAACATACAATTGTTACCTAATAGCTAACATCCTTGTTAGAGACTGATGTTGGTAAAACTAATAAAAACAGCATCATTCAAATTTTCCGACTGTCAAACTAGATTCTCGAGTGCATTATGTCAAGAACTATGCATCAGCACCAACAAATGAAATCAAGTTAGCTATAATCACTAAAGCACTTAAATCAAAAACTGTGTTGGCAACAGTTCATGCTGTTCCAACAGAAGAGAAGTTGCAAAAAAACAAACCTGTAAGTGTACTCAGGTATACCCGATTTAGAAACAGCATTACTCTTCCGAAACCCATCAAACCACGAGGACATGGCATCAACATTTTTCTCAAACTGCCGGGGTGAATCTGCACCAGTGGTAGAGTCCGAGAAGACTGTACAAGTATCAATACCACGGGACCGAATGGGAATTGCTGATGCTCTCCTAGAACTGCTATCTTCTATATGTGCATGTTTCTTCCGGTATCTTAAACAATACAAGGTAAAAATAGCCAATCCCACACCAATTACTACTCCAATGGAGATACCGAGTATCAAACCACCAGATTCATCACCAGCCATTTCCTTCACAGTGCTAAGCTACCTTGTCATTGATGCATACTTTCGTCAAGTAAAGCTGCCAAATGAAATCAGTCGGGATTACAAAAAAACCCCACAAGAGGATTCAAGTGTTTAGCAAAAAATAGAACAACTCGACATGAAACCAATCAACATATGCCAATAGGGTTTTCATTCTCACCAATACAACAACATTACTAGAGTGCCTCAAGGGCACCCGCAAATTGCAGGGAAGGGAGACAATGCCCAAATGTACACAGCCTTAACCTCTGTGTTAGCAACACCGTGAGACTGTTTTCAGATGACCCAAAATGATAATTGCAACAATAATTGTATCAAATGACGGCTATTTCACAATAAAAAGAAGTATAGTCACTTTAGTGAACCATTTTGCTTTACTCCCGGGCAAAACTGATCAAAAACCTATTAGAACTCATGAGAGCATCCCAAAAACACCCAAAAACCAGCAAAAACACCCAAAAACACATTCATTTCGATTTCGAGAGAAATAGTGAACTTTACATTAACAATGGAGATGGGCAGGCAACATCAATATTGTTGACCCAAAATGTCAATTCTCCCATCTATTTCTCTGTTCTAAGCAATGTATTTCCACAAACTCTCAAAGTGTAGAACTATACTCAACCTTCTACACATTAATTAATAATTAAAAGCATCAAAGCTACTTTAATTTTAGCCTTTTTTTCTAAAATTATCTAAAAAGTAAGAGATTAGGTAAACTAGATCCACCTATCAATCAATAATCAATAAAATATCCACAATTCAGAACTACCCAGTAAAGAACAGTACAGCATAATGCAAAATTCAATCTCAATACCAAAACCCAACATCAAAAACACAAACTACGGAATATTCCGTCCGTCTCAATCATTTGTTTAACTTTGATTAAAATACCCATAACGAAGAATAAAAAAAACCGTAAACAAGTGATTGGGACGGAGGGAGTACGATACAATCAAGAAATACAATTGCTTACAAAACCAACCATGGAGTCATGGACTACTAATTTGTATCAAGTCAAAATTTGAACTTGAACGCAGTAATGATGAAAAGATTGAAAATTGAAAAGGAGTTGAAAAGGTCAGAGAGCAATACCCATTATACAAGTAAGAATTGTATGCAATGCCCCTTTGTAAAACGAATCCAAATCACAAGAAAATCATGACCCGTATTAGAGTAAAAGTAGCTATCAAAAGAACCGTTTTACTATATACTACTTCTATAAGAACTGTTGAAGTCAGGAATTTCTTGGAAATAATTAAGAAATGAAGAAAAAATGGGGAGAGATTCAAGGAGTGATGAAAGAGAAAGATGGATACGATGTGTGACTTTTTGAGTTCTGACTTGTGAGTTGTGACTTCCATATTTCTTACATGAGTTGCTCAATCTCCACTTTTAGGGGATCACTTGTTTTGTTTTTTTCTTGTTTTTGTTTGTTACCCGAACCGAACCGAAACTCGATTTTAAAATTTGAAGTTTCGGTTTTTCTAAATTTGGATGTTGTATTGGTTATCGGGATAATTTTGAGTTTTGACTTTTAAGAATTGAACTTGACTAGCTTTATTGTTTAGAAGACGGGTTTGAAAGTGATCGAGGTATAAAGAAAGTGAGAACGGTAATAATCGTTTACTCATTTGTTCTTTTGAGTTTTGAAGAGTTAAGTCTATGATTCATCTAAACTTCACTTGACCAAAAAAGAACCGGAGGGAAAAAATCAGAATAAAACCTAATTTTATCTGGACTATGGTGCAAGCACGCAGAATCACAATCTAGCATCTTCATTTTCATTTTTTCACATTAGTTATCTACTTGGGATCCTGGGAATTTTCTATAAGTTTATAAGGTTCTAAAAAAGTCGTAAACTTGTGTAACTTGAAATTTTGTGAGGATATTAAATTTAATTTTCAGGTGATGTATAATTTGGAGTTTATATTCAGGTTTATTGTTGGTTTTTACCAGTAAGTCTGCTCATAAGTAGGTAACGACATCATGTTTGAACTACAAAAAAAGGACAAAATGTTAAAATCTGGGTCTGAACAAGTTCGGGTGTTAGGATTTGTAACACTCCAAGAGATTGGGAGAATGTTGTCCCACATCGGGAAATTGAGAGACTAGTCATATTGTTTATAAGGGCTTTCACCTATCACTTAGTAACAAGACCTTGTGCTTTTTAGCTTAATTGAACACAAATTATGGGCTCAAAGGTGCACATTCTCATCTTATTGGATTGTGTTACGACGGTAACGGATTAGAGTAACCATGTGACCGTTTGGTGATCCTGTGGTAGCGGGCGAGGATTCTAGTCCCTTGTTTAAAACTATTTATGAATACTAGGTATCCAAACTAGCTTTCAACACTAATTCGAGTATCCGATTTTGCTCACCGTTAACATGCCTGAAGAAGAATATTGGGCTCTGAAAAGTATCTGGCCTTGTCCATTTAGTTGGGCTCATGTGATCATTTGTTATTGTTAGGCCCATTTTATGGATTACAGTGTTGCACCTTCTCCCCCACTTTCTAAATTCCGTTTTTCAATTGCACAAATTCAAGATGACATAAATTATCTTAAGCTTATAACAGATCAAATATCATACTACTTGTGTATATAAAACAAACATATTTTTCTAAGAAAGTCATGGCAAATGAACAAACATGTTTTTCTCTATGCATTTTTATATACACAAAGTCGTATATACTTGATCCATCTTAAACTTAAGACGGATAGTGTCGTCTAAAAAAGAGTTACTGACTCACTTGTACTCCGCTAATGTTGCCTAAATTTATGGGCGAAAGATTACGTTAATTAATTGATAATTGAAATCTAGCATGACAACAAATTACACTTGCTGGTAGATTTTCCAACAATTATACCACTGAAAAGTGAAAATGCCAAATATTCTTGACTTTTTACCGTCAAAAGTACTACACATTCTACTGCCAAAGTAGAAAAGACGTGCTACACGAGTTCTCCATCCCTTTCAGGTGTCAATCGTGCCTTCATAATTCCTTTTTGCCGTCGTTACTTGGTTATATGATCGTTGTCTTTTTGTTGAATAATTATCGTTGATCTCCTTTAAGACGGTTAACTATAAAACATATTATAGGTATTAATAATGTCTTGTATTTGAAATTGATTAAGAACTATGGAATTTGATTTTCTAGGCTCATATAGTTGTGTTATTATTAAGAGATGTCGAGATACCTAGAACAAAATAATAAGTTTAAATAACCTATAGATATTAAAAAATTAAAAAAAAAAAAAAGTAAACATGAAGACAAACCATGTACTCCGTATAATCATACTCCGTATAATCATTGTAC
>LHUT01006459.1:0-17168 GCA_001412135.1 Silene latifolia subsp. alba | reverse complement strand
AACTGAATGGAGCTGAACTGAGCTGAACTGAATGAAGCTGAGCTGAGCTGAACTGAACTGAATAGAGCTGAGCTGAACTGAACTGAGCTGAACTGAACTAAATAGAGTTGAGCTGAACTGAACTGAGCTGAACTGAACTGAATAGAGCTGAGCTGAACTGAAATAGGCTGAAAATAAGCTAGAAAGAACAGGGCCTAAGTATCATTGCAAATTTTTGTATATGATAATCTTATGAGAGAAGTTTAACTCAATAACACAAAAATGCTTTCAGAAAAAATACACATATGCTCAAAAACAAATACTGGAGTAAAATTTAAGGTAATAAGCTCAGAAAAAATACATATATCCTCGAAAACAAATAAAAACTGAGGTAATACATCCGATGTATGTTCCTTTTTCTCAAATGTGTATCAAATCCTTAATTTTATTAATAAATTCTTTTCGTATCGGTTATTTGCTTACTTTGGGTTTTGGCACAAAGAAGAGGGGGGGAGAAAAGTCAGGAAACCATTTGGGGGTCTGCTGGTTGAGTAACAAATGGACAGTAAGTTATGTGGATGATCAAATTACATTTCAAAAATAATCTTAATATAAAAAGGTAAATAAATGACTAAAACGCTGAAAAAGAAAATATGTAAACAAATCACTGGAACGGTAGGAGTACATATTTAAAACTAACAACCAATATCACAATTACGAATTATATCAAAATAAAGTTCAATAAATGTGACTATTATCACATCTCGACCAATCTCTCACTAAATCCGTCTTACCCAATATCCAAACCGCAACACTGATGCTGCTTGAATAACTCAACCGAACACCTGAACTATAAACCTGAGCTTGACAGGTGATTCAAATTGACCGGGCCAATATAACTCATCCTAAATGTTTATTGTTGTACACTAACCATTATCTCTACATCCTGAAATTAACATAATCAAAAAAATGATTCAAACTCGAAATAACTCAACTCAAATCCATCGAAAATAATCCGGATCTTAACCGACCCAACCCACACTCAACCAATTGACCCTTGACCATGGGCCAAACATAACTAAAAGGCACAAACAAGTCAAGAATACTAGGCCTCAACACAAAACCCCATGGACCAACCCGATTGATCATCCTTAACTCCAAACTCCAAAATTTCACATCTTCAAACATTGATCACATTCAAATCAACAACATTCAACACCCCCAATTCCCCAAATTTCCCATTTTCCTCATCAATTCAACAAATTCATTTTTAAGAAATGGGTAGATTAATATGCTTAATGTTGATGTTAGTATTAACAATGGTGACAGTATCATATGCACAAGAATTGAGCTCAAAAGAATGTGAGAATTTAGGGTTTACTGGTCTTGCACTTTGCTCTGACTGTAAAACCTTTTCTGAGTATGTTAAAGATCAAGGTTTTCTCTCTGTTAATTTCTTTCTTTTTAGTTTTTTGTTATCTGGGTTTAATGTAGATTTCAATTATTTTATCTGGGTTTCTTTAATGTATGATTATTTGCTTGATTGAGTTTATTTAATTGATGGTTTTGTATTTGATTGTAGTTTTTGTAATTGTTTGTGTTCTGGGTTGTGGATCATTCGGAAACAGCCTCTTTGTGTTGCTAACAGAGGGGTAAGGGGGCTTATATGGGACCCTGCTTACCCCACAATTTGCGGGATCCATTGAGGCAATGGTTAATTGTAAACTATAGTTTATAGGTTTCATTATTAGGGCATAGGTTGTAGTAATTGTACTATGCCTGAGCAAGGAAGATGAAGCCAAGGACCTGTTATTCAATTAGTTGATAGTCTTTGTTTTAGGAAAAGCGATATTTTAAGTCGGTTGGATGTCGATTGAGTGAACTGCATCGGGTTAAGGGAGTATAATTGTGTTAGGGTATAATTGAGTATTGTTATCAGTGACTACTGGGTTTATTTTTATGAGAGTTAGGTACGGTGTTCGTGTTGAAATATTGTGCTATTAAAGAAGCAGGAGTCTTACATTAGTCATGGAGGACATATAGCCATTTTAGGTCTTGGTAATGTAGCAAATTGTTTGTGTTGGGAAGAAAGGTACCATTTTGAAAGAAATCCCTAGTTGAAGGAGATACTTCTTAAGTTCTTATAGGATGTAGGAATATAATGGTGAGTGTTTGTGATTGTTATGCTTGCTTCCTCCATAGCAGTCATTCGTTTATATCTGTAGAAATGATGATTTATAAGTGGAGGACTGATTTTTGTTGGTTAGCGGAGCTACAGCGGTGAATCTAGTTGGTTGAACTGTTGTCATTTAGGTTTGCTGTTCTATGTATGTGATAGTTCGCATATCATTTTCTATTTTAGTGACTAGTGAATCAGTGATAGATACTAGATAGGCCTTGCCCATAAAATTGTGTATGAACTAAAAAGGAAAGACGATAGCTTTTTCCAGTTGAACTTCAGGATTGTCAGGCAAATGAATTTGTTTGTGGAACAATGTATCTTAAGTTTTTTCTATTTATTTGCAGTATTACTGCACCATGGCAAGTAAAGCTTGTTTACATAAACCTGAGGGTTTTCTACTTTTTACTGTCCTCTTGACAATCTTAATCGGTGTTTTCAACTGAAGTTTCTTTTATTACTGAAACATTGCTAGAAGAAATCTTCATGCTGCAATGCATATTCACTTTTGCTTGAAATAATGTTAGTCTTGTATGCTGTTTCAGAACTGGTATCAGATTGCTTTAAGTGCTGTGTGGAGGATTCTGATGATTCAATGAGCAAGGTAAGAAGTTCTTCAGCTTCTAATTTGAATCCCTGCTGTTGCAAGGCCTTACTTCTTGAAAGTCTCACATCGGAAACCTCAAATATTATGCTAGAATATTCTTCTTTTTAGGAATTTATTCTTATATGCTGTCGCTCTCCAAGCGTGTGGCTAAATTGGTCAAAATCTATATAGCAGGAACAACCTTCAAATTCACAAACCTAGCAAACTATACATCTGGGACATTATATGAGTCTAGTCAATTCAGATTTGGATCATTCCGTGTATATTATGGACTTGACTTTGATTGGGTAGGGTCATTGTCTCGGTCTGTTTATGGTGAGCTATTACTGTATATGACTGTTCGGCTACAGGAACTAGTGTCAGCCTGTCAGGTGAGTAGGTGGCTAACTCCGAAGTTCAATGATACTAAATTATTAATGTTGCAGGTTTCTTATGCTGGTGCACTGTTGGAGGTCTGCATGAGAAAATTGGTTTTTTACCCTGAGATTGTTGGCTTTATCGAAGAAGAGAAGGAGAAATTTCCCTCTGTTAAAGTTCAGTATTCTTTTAACTCACCTCCCAAGATGATCATGCTGGATGATAATGGTGAACATGCTGAAACTATCAGGTGAGTGCTGCTTCATCTGTTCTGAGCGCTAATAGGTTACTATTTGGCTTATGTTTGTGCTTGCTTTATCATCACGGTTGTGTTTTAGGCAAGTTGGTAGATTTTTACTGATAGCCTTCTTATATATACTCCGTATAAACAATCTTTAGTTTTTGTTCTGTGATCCAGCTGCATATATGCAGTGTTTTCAATCATAAAATTAGGTTTATGATTTAGGTCATTGTTGTGTTCAGGATGTCCACAAGTCTGTCATTTTGTAAAGAGGTAGTGACTCACTAAGTCATAGTGGATTGTTGTTATATTCAACTTAGTTGCGCACTACTTCCTTCATCCCAATTTTATTGTCCTCTTTTCCTCCAAAATTATTGTCCACTTTCCAAAATTAGTAAGAAAAAACTTTGATTATCCGATATTGCCCCTAGATAAACCAACCGCCACCATGTCCACCGTAAGATTAATATCTCAATTCGCGTAAATTTAAGGGGTAAAATAGGTAGTTTGCTACTTTTCGTTAAATTCTACCAAAATAGAGAAAGGGGGACAATAAAAATGGGATGAAGGGAGTATAACAGTTTTTAGGACACCTGCTTATGAAAATTTTAAACCTCGAATATTTACTTGGGACAGTTTCTGAAATAGATTTTGAATTCGAGTCAATATATTAGTTAATTTTTCGAATGTTAAAACAGTTTCTTCAATTTTCACGGTTTGAAGTTGTGAATTGGTTCTTGGTTGTAATGTAAAGCTAAAGAGCCACAACCTAGCTTGCCACGATTTATCTGATTAGTGAGCGTTGCAGATGTCCACTATATCTTAATGTTAAAGTCATTGTGGCGATGATATTCATGATACTCATAATTAGTGTTCACTAAATGACCCAATGCCCGAAACGGTTCATTACGAGTTTGACACACACGAAATGACCTGTGACCCGAATGACCCTTTTGTCAGGTATATTCATGAATGACCTGGATTCGAACTTGTTAGCATGAAAACTGCTCTCGATCTCCCTTTGCAACAAATTAAGGAAGTACATATGTCATGACTGATTCCGTCCATGAGAGGAACTCTCTTTTGACCTGTTTTTTAAATTACTTTACCACTTTTTTCGTCAAAGCCTGTGAATTCAAGCAGGGGCGAACCCAGGATCTGAAATAAGGGGTAGCGGAAACAAAATCCCGAGTATTTATTTTCATATACAATAACAATGCTAATAACTTGGTAAATTAGTAAATTACAATGAAATTCCACACTAATATACTTTTTACTTATCACATATATTTACAAATTCACCATTCGCCAGTTAATTTTTGTTTCTAATTTAAAGGAAGAATTATTTTTACATATTACCCTTCAGAAACGTACTTTTCTAATATAATATAGCAACAATAGTGCGATTTACATTATAATTTACATCAAGTACGGAGTACTTTTTGGTATTTTAGATATATTTGCAATTTTTTCAAAATTTGGAAACATGTTGCACCCTTATAAATCACTCAGACCTATGAAAAAATAAAAACTAACAAGAATCTTAGTGAACATATTTATGGAAGAAAATAAAAGTTCTTGGCTTTTTAAAGGATGCTGCTGATACACAATGGGAAAAAATCAAAAAATATTGCTTTCTCCTGTGGGGATCGAACCCCCATCAACCCCACATGAAAACAAGCTTCTTGCCACTGAACCACAGACATTATTTGTTGAAAATACTACGCTTAATTAATACATATTAGATGGACGTTCAGGGCTGTTTGGGGTTGCAAAACTACGCCGTTTCAACCATTTTTTGGGTGCTTGGGGTAGCAAGGGCTACCCTTTGCTACCACGTAGGTTCGCCCATGAATTCAAGTGCAATGCTCAACTGACTCCATCTGTGCCTCATTTGTAGCATACTAGCATCCTTTGATTCGATGCACAATTCTCCCCTGTATTAAAGAAAGGCATTATGGCAGTTCATTGTTTAACATCGTTTTTCTAAATTGTCTGTGTTGCTCTTTGTTAACAGAATCGACAACTGGAAACGTGAGCACATCCTGCAATTTCTTCGAGGAAAGCTCAAATCTGCAACAAGCTAATTATATCGCGCCCTGACAGATTTATATTGTTTTCTTGTTATTGAAGGAGCCAGTACAACATGCATCGCCTTTGTGAGACAGTCTGTAAACTTGTTAGCTTTGATACTAGTTTTGGTGTCCGGCTCCTGTTTATGTATACTACTCCTATTAAAACTTTCGGAGTAATTTATTTGAAATTATTTATATTAAAGGTAAAAACTAGTTCATTGACACTTTAGCACAATTCTTCTGACCTACTCCTGATTCTTTGAAACTGCTCCAATTTTTTACAACCAAAAAAAAAATATTAAGGAATGTAGATCTAGTTTGTTGGTCACTTTTTTAAAAAAATAAATAAATAATTATTACACATGCTTCAAGCCAATAAGACGTGTTTAATTTAGTGTAGTTTCATTAAATTAACTTCGACTATATTTTGGAAGTACTCCGTATAAGGCCTTGTTCTTTTGGACTGAAATTGTCTAAACTGAGCTGAATATATTGTAGCTGAATTGAACTAAAGTAAGAGTTAATTTGTGAAGATAAGAGCTGAACTGAATTGAATAAAGTTGAAATGAACTGAACTTGACTAAATAGAACTGAACTGAAATGAGTCGAAATTAAATATAAGAGAACATGACCTAATTCAATGTTGTTTAGTTTCTTAGGTAAAATTTCAATTTTGGTGTTTCGAAATATAATAAGTTACACATAATTTCTTTGATATTTGCTAAATCAATTTGTATCCAAAATTTAAGAATGTTGATCCAAAATTTAAGAATTATCTACTTTCATGACCTAATTGCATTACATTCCAAATTCTAAGTAGTCATTATAATTTATTTGTTACATAACATTTACTTCAATTAACTAACAATTATGTACTCTCGAATAATATTACTCCGTAATACGTAGCTCGACCACATGCCGAACGTTAAACCTCAAAGTGTCAAACGAGACCTAATAAAGCCGACTAGGTACTAGACCAAGGTCGTCCTAATCGGAAAAATGCAATTTGAAGTTGACTTGAACTCGAAGATGATTGCTCCGACACGATCCAAAATTAGGGATTCAATAATGTTATTAATCTATTATAAACAAATCGTTCTATACAAAACTTGTGTAAAACCGTAAACCATACTGATTTAAATGAAAAACCAAAAACTGAAATTACGGTTAAGAAAAACCATTTAAAAATCACCTTACACAAGACTTTGTGCAAATCAACTATACAACCCTATAACCATAAACTCTCCTTACAATTATTCTTTTTCCAATTCCAAAGTTAAGTAAAACCGTTTTACCAAAGAATTTTTCGTATCTTAAATTAATGTAAAACCGTCTCACCAAAGAGGTAAGTAATTGTACAGAGTAACTTTTTCTTCAATCGAGAGACAACCTCCTCTTGTTATTTCCCTCCTTTGTAGTAGCCGCCGAGGTGCCCAACATACATACTTGCCTCCTTCCCTCCATTGTCTTCCTTCCGCCATTTTTACATCTCGTAACTTTCTTCCCTCTTCTTCTTCTTACATTCCTTTCGCTTTATAATCTTATAATTCACTCTTCTTTACTGTTACTGTATGAATTCTCCTGTTGTTTTTAGCATAACTTTTACTTGTGATTTCGTAATGTATGAATTTCAGCTTTCTTTGATGTTTTTTTTGGTGCATTCTGCTGAATTAAGTTGTTATTTTTTGTGGGTTTGTTTTAATTGTCGTGATCGTATTGTTTTTTTGATTGTTTCAAGACTAAATGATATGTATATGAAAGGTGTAATCATTGTAATGTAATAGAGGAGGCGCATGATTTTATATCATGTTTGTTTACGATTATCCGCGGGGTTTAATTTCGGGTTTTGATGATTTGGGTTGATTGAATTTCTTGGTTTTTTTTGTTAGGGGAGCTTGAATTTTTCTTGAGCAAGATTAAAATATTGAATCTTTATTTGTTTTGTTGATTGATATCTATGCTGTAATGTTTTCGTATGGAAATCTTACATGGTGGTTGAATACCTGAATTGCCGTCTATTGCGGTGGCGGTGGTGGAGCTTGGGGGGGGGGGGGGCTTGACAAGAGCCCTCGCCCCTGCTAGAGGATGGAAAATTCGGACTTTTTAGTTAGAATTTACGAATTTATTTTTCGAGTTCACCTTATACCATTACTCGTTCACCCTGTTCAAATTTTTTCGCCCCCCAACTCCTGAAGTGCAAAATTTGGCTCTGCCAGTGGCAGTAAGAACAAGTTCATGTTTCTTATATAGGTGTTCCCATGGCTATATCTGAAATGTATCAGTTTGCTTTTCTTAAATTTTGTTGTATGCAATTTCTTAGGGTTTTTTTTTACATGACTAATCGTTGTTAACTATCAATACTAAACTATGTATAGATTTGTTTTCTGGGAAGGTGGTAGATGCGATAATGACGCCTGTAGCTTGTGACAAGTCTAAAAGTTCTGTCACCATACCAAAGGGTAGGGCGAACATGAGCTATGAGGACACTCTCCGTGAAATGGAAGCTTTCCTGGATGGAAGGCTTCAGAATCCTCTAATGGGTCAGGAGCCTTACGTTGATATCACAGAAATTTCAAACTCAAGTGCCATTAAGCTGCCTGAAGTCTTTGATCCAGATGCTACAGAGAATTCTAGCTCCTTTGGTGATACTACATCGAGAAGTGCTATTACATCTGTAGCCAGTGATGCCGAGGTCGAGTCAGAATTTCGTGCTGACAATGAGTTGGGTTCTATGTTTGACAGTTATAGTAGTATTTTCCCAACAAGGTATCTATATCAAGCCCATTAATTATAAAACTAGTGTTCATGTCAAATGTTTGATCCTCTGTCACTACTTCATAGGAGAAAAAAATTGACAACTCAATGGAGGAATTTCGTAAGGCCCCTCATGTGGAGGTGCAAATGGACAGAATTGAAGATCAAGGAATTGGAGTCACAAGCACTAAAATATACCCGGGAGCTTGAACCAAATCATGAAACAAAAATGTTAGAACTACAACAACAAACATCAGACTTCTGTTCAAGATCGGTTCCCTTTGTCAGCCATTCTGCCAGGAAGAAAGCGATGAAAAGAAGAAAGAGAAAACGTGTGGAAAACATCACTGATATATCATCATATATGTCTCATCACCAACTTTTCTCTTATCTTGGTACATATCTTTTGTATGTTTGCAGTATTGTGTAGCTCTTCAATACGATTCCATGTAAAACTCGTGAACTTTCAAATGCTATAATTTTATCTGTTCAATTGCAGAAAATAAGAAGGCTGATCCAGATAGCGCAGCAACACCTGAAGATGATTGTAATAAAGGTAATGATTCTGATTTTGTCTCTTAATGGCTTATTACTGAGGAAAACTATTACCATCTTTTTTTGTATTCTACCTGAAATTTGATTCGTATTTTGTAATATGGGATATATGGGATATATGGCCGTCTCTTAGTTTTCTGTTTTTTTTTTCCCCTCTTAAGAGAAGATTCAACCATTTAAGTCGTGCTCTGGGTCCTGGGAAACATTAGTTTTCTGACCAATAAACGTTGTTATATAATATGCATCTCTTTACAATGAACAAAAATGTTTCAAATCCTTTCAATCCCAAGGACAGAGATGGTGACTACAGTTTAGTGTTCTTGGGATTAGAACACCAATTTTGCGAGTAGTATCAGTTAACCAATTTTGCTGTGTTTAAATTAGAACCGAGATATGTTTTTGATAGGTGGATTTACACTGCTACTAGCCTACTACGTGTATATATATAGCCTGAATATGTTTATACAAGGAAAAAGAACTAAATATTTAGGTCCTGACTCTTTGAATATTCTCGATTATATGCAAACTGGAATGCCCATAAAGTTATGGAATTGTGCAAGGTGATTGAAAGTTGAGATAAATCCCATAGTTCTCTTCTGCTGAGCATATGAGGGCAAGTATCGAATATGAATACTGTTTCTGGTTTGAATAATGGTGCCTGAAATGTTGATGTATTGCTGTCTCAAGTGTTGCATATGAAAGAGTAGCATTTAATCAGCTATGTCTAGATTGAAGCTATGTCAAGGACAAAATTCTACTAGTGACTTAAGACTATATGAAAGAGTAGCATTTAATCACTATGATGCCGTAAATTATCAGGGGGCGATGATGCTGTTTTGGGATTCCTGAAAGAGGCCTATTTAGGCTTACACGGGGTTTTCAATTTTCCTAAGGTAGACCTAGGTATTGAACATGATTAAACAGAACTGTTCTATTGTCCTCCGTGGGTCTGTTTCCTCCTTTGTTACATACCTGAATTTGGAACTCTGTACCTGGGGATGCTTGTTTGTGGCCGAGCCTCAGACTCTAAAGTAAGAGTACTCATACAGAGAAATATGTAAATAGGTGTAGGTGAGAGTATTGCACTGCTCTGACAATGATCCATATAGTGACAAGGTTGGACATGTGAATGTAACTATATTTATCTTTTGAAGGCATTTAAAGGTATTGCCATGGGAAATAAGGCAACCCTAGTTCCTTATAAATCTAGACTCAATTCCTATTAGAATTGATCTTAGGCCTCACGGGCTCTTGCACTAAACATTTGGGTTACCCTATTTTTGGCCCTACATAACCATTCATTTCAATGATGTTTTATTCCATTTTATTCAAGTAGGTAGTCGCTTCAAACTGACGTTTTGACTATTGGCATTTTTTTTTAAAACACAGTATCGAGGACCATATCTAATCAATTCAGGTTTATCTTTTCTGATATTGAAACTGATCTCTAATTTCTTTGTGGGGATGCTTGTTTCAGACGTATATTCGAAGAACGATGAGCTTAACATGGATGACGATTGGCTGAAAGATGACGACGATTCCATGGAGCAGATTCTGCGACAGATAGAAACAGTTCAGTGTCAAGTTCACGGTCTTAGAAACCATCTGGATCTGATCATGTTGAAAAATGGTGTCAAGTTCTCTTCCTCGGAGAATCTTAACCTTCTTGTGCCTTATGATGGTCAGACAAGTGCTGCACAGAGCCCTGCTTTCTCAGCTGGTAACGGTGACAATATGTCTCTTGGTGCCAAATATTCTCCTAAGAGCTTATTGGATTTTGATATTGGGGACCTGGGTTTACCTGAGAACATCGTCTCTGGTTACGCTGACGGCACTCAGATTCCCGACATAATAGAAAGTACTGTAGGTCTACTGTCTGCTGCGGATGTCACACCACATCAACCACAAATTGTGGAGTCTGCTGAAAATGTGAGGCTTTTTTCATGAGTTTTATATGATACTGTATGTTATACTCAGTTTTATTCTTTCGGATTCACTACATATCCGAATAGCGCAAGTTTTTAGAAAGAGTCAAGTCAGAAGGGTAGTTTTTATCCTGATACAGTAAAAAGCAAATGGATGGACAGTGGAGCCCTCGTAGTTTCGCGAGGGTAGATTATCCTGCTACATTTACATTCCCAAAAAGGGAAATGTGGCGAATTGGTTTAAACGGCCAAAAAAAGGGTGGTGAATTCAAATGAATGGATGGAGTAATATTGTGATAAACCTTAAAAGTATATTACCAAATTACCAAAGTTGCAATTCTTTTATCGATGTGATTGTTGCTCTTGTTAATTGTTGCATCTTTTTCTTGAATCAGCTCATTATTGCAATATTTTTTAATTTTTTTTAACCAATACTCCTCGAACATACTCTGTGTTTTCTTTGCATCGCCACTTCATATTCAGTTACGAGGTTAATGAGATGGTCTCACTTGTAAACCATCTCATGTAAGTTTGTAACTAATATCTTGTGCTATTGCCTGCAGATTTTGGATGATTCTCTGATGCAAGTCAATATCATGCCAGACGAGAACCCGCCTCTTGGAATTGTTGACCATTTAACCGGTCACAGAGAGCTTCAAGAACCGGAACTGACAGATGTGAAAATTTTAGTCCTCCCGTCTAAATCAAAATTAGCACCAGATACCATGGTTGGAGATGACATTTCTTTTCCAAAATCCTCAGCCCTAAAACTTTGCATAACAAAAGATGTTCCTCCTAAGAACAAAAAAAAGCGAGGAGAGCGCAAAGCTGCGCCGGGAGGGTGGAATCTGAAATGTGAGCCTGATACAAATTAAGTTCCTTTTGTTCAGGTAGATGAGGAGAATGTACACACATTGACCATTTCACATATAGGAGATCATGATCATGATCACGAGTCAGGATCATTTCCGTTTCTCTTCAATTCAACATCTCCATAACTTATCAATGGTTGAGACTTGATTAGAGATCTCCATTTCCTGTTTTTCTTTCCGNATGGAATCTTGCTTTAACCAAGCTCCTGCTCACTCTGGGATTTAGTCAATCCAAATATGACTATTCCTTGTTCACTAGAGAAGTTCAGGGATTGCTCTCCATTGTATTGGTTTATGTAGATGATCTATTATTGACTGGTACTGATGTCAATTTTTTAGCCAAGTTAAAACACAAGCTACATGAATCATTCACCATCAAAGATCTTGGGCACATTCGTTATTTCCTGGGGTTGGAAGTTACCAGAAACTCTGAAGGGTTAGGATTAAATCAACAGAAGTATGTTCAGGATTTGTTGACGGATGCTGGTATGGTAAACTGTAAACCAGCACTCTTTCCTTTGCCCAAGGGTCTACAGTTGAGTGTTGATCAAGGTCCTTTACTTTCTGATCCAGAGAGTTACAGGCGCATCATTGGGAAACTTCTGTACCTCAACCTTACAAGACCTGATTTATCATATGCAACACAACATCTTAGTCAATTTCTTTGCTCTCCAAGGGAGCCTCATATGCAGGCTGTTGTCCATGTTCTCAGATATCTGAAGGGAACAGCAGCTGCTGCCCTATTCTATCCTGCCACCAGTGATTTAATTCTTACTGGTTTTTGTGATGCTGATTGGGGCTCTTGCCAGACCACTTGTAGGTCCCTTACAGGACAATGCGTCTTTCTAGGAAGGTCCTTGATTTCTTGGAAAACGAAGAAGCAGAAAACTGTCTCAAAGTCTTATGCCGAGTCTGAGTATCGGGCTATGTCATACACTGCTGATGAATTGACTTGGTTGCATGGTCTTCTTGCTGATTTCAGGGTCCTCATACCCTTACCTATTTCCCTTTACTGTGACAACAAGGCTGCCCTCCACATTGCGGCTAATCATGTCTTTCATGAAAGGACAAAGCACATCAACATTGATTGCCATTATGTCAGGGAAAAGTTACAGGCTCGTTTCATATCTACTGCTCATCTTCGTACACATCAACAACTAGCTGATCTCTTGACAAAACCATTAGGACACACTCAACATATGTTCCTAGCTTCCAAGTTGGGACTGCTGTTCCAGAATACACATCCCAACTTGAGGGGGGATGTGAGAATGAAGTAGCACAAGGAGTTGGTTAATGACAACCAATCATTGACAAGCACACGGATTGATGACATGGCAGTTAGTTAGAATAGAACAAACTGGAATTGTATATAAACAAGAAACACACTTTGTAATTTATTTATTCATTCATAATCAATACAACTCAGTTTATTTACTCTCTCTCTATAACAACTTTATCTCTCTAGTTTGATCATCATATTCATCAAGCTTCAAGCTCATTCAACAATGGCTTCCTACTGCATGTTTTCACAACGGGGTAGCAAAAGAAATGCACATATGCCCCGACATGCTCAGCCTGAATCTCAAATTACTAATACCATTCGAAAATTTAATAAATGTATGCACAACTAGCATTTGCTATCAAACAGTACTACATTCTTAACTTCAGGAGAATAAAAATAAATGTTCAACTACCATTATCTATATCACAGAAATGTATAAGACCTAAGTTTCCAAACAAATTTTTGATGAATACAATAAATGCTACTCAATAGACTGCAAAACTTCTGAAAGACTATGTACACGTACACATACAACGGCCGGCCCCATTCTATGTTATACGATTCATTTAATGATCGCTGCTGTAACTACATTTTAAGCACAGAGCCCTGCTTTCTCAGCTGATGTCAATTTTTTAGCCAAGTTAAAAAAAGGGTGGTAAATTCAAATGAATGGATAGAGTAATATTGTGATAAACCTTGTAAGTATATTACCGAACTACCAAAGTTGCAATTCTTTTATCGATGTGATGGTTGCTCTTGTTAAAGGTTACATCATTTCTTGACGGTTCTTTTATTTCATTTATCTTGCTCATTATGCAATATTTGTTTTTTTACCAATACTCGTCGAACATACTGTGTTTGCATTGCATCGCCACTTCATATTCATGGTTCTATATGGCAATTAATGTTGGCCTACCCCATCTTATTCCTTTTATAAACACTAGTTATATTTTATTTCTTTTCCAAATTTTTATTTATTCCTTAATTCAGTTACGAGGTTAATAAGATGGTCTCACTTGTAAACATGCTTATATAAGTTTGTAACTAGTATCTTCTGTTATTGTCTGCAGATTTTGGATAATTCTCTGATGCAAGTCAATATAATGCCAGACGAGAACCCGCCTCTTGGAATTGTTGACCATTTAACCGGTAACAGAGAGCTTCAAGAACCGGAACTGACAGATGTGAAAATTTTAGTCCTCCCGTCTAAATCAAAATTAGCACCAGATACCATGGTTGGAGATGACATTTCTTTTCCAAAATCCTCAGCCCTAAAACTTTGCATAACAAAAGATGTTCCTCCTAAGAACAAAAAAAAGCGAGGAGAGCGCAAAGCTGCGCCAGGAGGGTGGAATCTGAAATGTGAGCCTGATACAAATTAAGTTACCTTTGTTCAGGTAAATGAGGAGAATGTACACTCATTGACCATTTCACATATAGGAGATCATGTTCATGATCACGAGTCAGGATCATTTCCGTTTCTCTTCAATTCAACATCTCCATAACTTATCAATGGTTGAGACTTGATTAGAGATCTCCATTTCCTGTTTTTCTTTCCGAAGAGGGGAGATGGAAAGAACTAAATGGAGAGGATTGTGGCTCCATGATCATTAGAGGGATTAGTTATCCATGATGGTGCTTTGCTTCAAGGCCCCGAGGGTCCTTACCGCCCAATTTTACTGCAGGCCATCATCTCACATTCTCCGGCGATGACGATGAAAATTTTGTTGTAGAAGATCTTTTTGTTTCTTTTCCAAGTTGTTAAATTGTTCTTGTTGGTTTTGTTATTTAAATGGATTGGTGTTATTCTTATTGGTATTAATCATCACCTCCGTCATCATCCTTAATTCCTTGGTCGTGCATGTGTCAGCATTTGTTGGTGCGTGTTGACGGTATTTGCTTGTGGGTGAGTTGAGGGGGTGGTTGGTTGTGAGATATCGGAAATTGCTCAAAGTCGTGGGTGAAGCGAGAGGCTGGTTGGTGGTGAGGCTGAAAGTAGCAAGGGAGGTGCTGATGATGTGATAACTGAACTATAGTAAGGGCAAAAATGTAATTTCCTTGCTTGAATTTAATTGTATTCGATTATGATGTGTGCGCAATGATTTATTTAACTTCCATCTAGAACAAACGGAATAAGTTCAAAAAACAAACAAGTAACTTAATGTCAAACTCGTCATACGTGTTTTTTAAAAGGGACGTCTACAATTAGATATCGCGGTAATAGACGTGACATGATCACTTTCAAAATTGCCATAAAACATCATGTTTAAGAAACACAAGACAGATCAAAATACAATCAACACAATGAATTGAACTGACATTCCAATCTTAAAGACAAGGCAAACGTATCTACAAAACTACTACAATTGACCCGACTCCTTGCAATAAACCGGTCCATCTTCAAATGTAGTCGTATGACTCGGACCTGATGAACTCAAAGCTGAACTGGTCTATCAAAGATCCAACTGAAGGGAATAGTGGGTGCCTGCTTTGCCCTCTCTCGGGCTCTTTCTTCCAGCCTTCTGATTCTCGGAGGAAGACTACAAACATAATCCTGGGCCTTTTGGGCCTCGGATGAAAGTCCAGTAAGCTTCTCGACCTGCCAACGGCCCACTAAGAACTCCAATATGTCTGCATAGTCCCTAGCAGTGTATACTCCAAGCCTCTGAGCAACAGCGGAAAAATGGTCAAAGAGGTTGTCATCACGGCCATCGTACATGAGGTGAGCTGGCATAGCGATCTTCTTCTTCATCATGTCGGCAAAACCCAAGATGGTATCATTAGGGTCGATTTCAAAGAGCTTCTCTACTATCTTGGTATAAGCGGTTTCATGTCGTTTCTCATCTGATGCAATTATGCCACATATTTGTGCCAGCTTGAGATCCCCGTGTTCCTTGGCAAGCCTTGCTGTGTTTCCATGGGAAATAAAGGTTGCCCTTTCTTGGAACGATGTGTAAATGAAACCGAGATAAGGATTGTTTTCGGTCCTAGGGTCCTACATCACGTTAATCAGTGCGGTGAGCCATCCAATACAAACATATTCTCAAATGAGACAGGCTCGCACATATTTCAGTGAGCCATCCAATAATCAGTGCGCTCTATAAATTGTGCGGTCTCCAATGTAAAAGGTTTGGCTCTTTAGAAAAACAGTTGCTATTAGAAAAATACAATTTTAAAGATGCGGAACATACCATTCCTGACCCAATTAGGTACTGAATTGTTTTCTCAATGGCTCTCATGTCGACACGACCAGTGAGATAGAGGTACTTGTTGAGAAGATCACCATGCCTATTTTCTTCGGCTGTCCATGCTCTTGTCCAAATAGCCCAAGAAGTAGGGCTTGCCCCGCTTTCATCCCTCACGCCATCCAATGTATTAAGCATCGTCTGGTAAGTTGGAAGTGCTTCTTCTGTAATCATATCCCCGACCAACGCAACATAGTGATCATCTGGGATCTCACTTGCCCTCTCTCTAAGCTCCCTGATTTGGTCATAAAAACCCTCTGATGCGGGATCAGGAAGAAAATCCTGCGGCTGCCAACATTTTTCAACGGGTTTCAAATGGATCAAAAGATTCTCTTCTGCCCAATTTTCCATTGATTTAAATATTTCAATCTTCTCTTGTGGCATGGAATGTGTTACTTGAACGTGCACTTCACGTGGTGGTGCGAAAGGCTTTTTCAGACTTTCTACTTCCCTATAATGGCAAAAGTATATCATAAGAAGACGGCACAAAATATGACACGTAATTTTATCAGCATAACACAACGCAAATGAAAAGGAACGTGAGTCGTGAGGTATATGACCGAGATTTCTAAACACAGATGAGTTCATGGAAATGCTAGAAAGTCCAACAATCAGTAAACAAAAAACTCCTAATCGGATAATTTAAGGAACGGGGTAGCAAAAGAAACGCACATATGCCCCGACATGCTCAGCCAGAATCTCAAATTACTAATACCATTCGAAAATCAATCACAGGGTTAACAAATGATAAGGAGATAACTTTTTTACAACACGTTAGCCTAATGGCACAACGGCTCACTAGTGACTGACTTTGGCAAATCAAGATCTACCCTCATCCATTGTTGTCAGAATCGCGATTCGATCCAACGATTCTACGATTTTACGATCCAAAAATTCTTGATCGATCCTGGATCCTGCGATTCTATCATAGTTGTAGAATCTTACGATCCTATTAATTTGAAAATTTCTAAAGATGGGATCATACTACGATCCTACGATTTTACGATCCTACGATCCGATTCCATATTAAAAAAATTAATATATAGTTTTATATAATGACACCGTTAAACCTAAATTTCGTGTAAGTTGTTCATACA
>LHUT01006455.1:7034-21301 GCA_001412135.1 Silene latifolia subsp. alba | reverse complement strand
TCAGTTACTGAATAACCAAAGCAAGATAAGTACACATAAAGGTAATCATCTGATCATCCTCCTCCTCCGCTCTCCCGATCTCACACAGTAACCGCCTACACACCGAAGTGTGTAGTCCTGTCAGATTACCCATCACAATAGGTAATCCTCGCCGCCAGTGGGGGATCGCAGCCAATCCCCACCTAAGCCCCACTCATCAACGAGCGATATCCCTATCCCTTAATGTGAACATCCCCTCCCGTGGCGAGTTCCACGGAGGGTGAACTAGGGTGTGAAGCCACTCCCGTAAGTGACTCCACCACAATCGTCACAACACCAACACCACACCAACACTCCCACAACGATCAGCAGCCAATCAATCGTACATAATAAAATACAGTCTTAAATAAATTAAACAGGAACTGAGTTGAGAACCCTACCTTTTCGCCAAACCATGAAAATGCATCCACAATTAGCCAAGCAAGACTCCGAGATGCATCCTTCAAACGGTAACCATATCCTATTATACGACTACCCCAAAAGCCTACTGAAAACGACATCAAAATAGCGACTTACCTAATGACGTGGACCGACAGCGATATCCTCACACGCATACTTCATGTATAATCCCGTCCCCTTCCATGGTTAATGTCTAGGCTAGATGAGAGTGTGGGGAACAGGTGAGTGATAGGTGAGAGAGAGATAAATTAGGGTTAGAGTGAAATGGAATCGTCGAAAATGAAATAAGACTTGCGAGTATTCACATACTCGGCCGAGTAAGCCCTACTTGGTCGAGTGTTCCCACTACTCGGCCGAGTATTCTCTACTAGGTCGAGTAATCAACCACATAAGTCACTTATCCTCACCTATCCCCTCCTAGGGTCTTCCGTGGTCAAAGGGTCGGTCAACAGGGTCCTTAAACATAGTGGGTATTACAGTCTTCTCCCCTTAAAAGGAACTTCGTCCTTGAAGTTCAACCGATACCTCCCTACCGCCAAAATAGCAACATAAGGAAACCTCCCGTTTCTCAACACGACACATAGGATGCACAAGACTCCGATCACTATAAAGTGTTAACATCACCCAGATATGGTATCCAATCCTAGCATTAGTCACAAACATCAACATAGTGACAACATAAAAGGAAAAGATGAACATATGGAAGAAGATGAAGCACCATAGAACATTAGTCAACATGTTAGGACTTTTAGAACTTTTATACCTTTGTATCGCGATGTTATCCACCCCTCTAAAAAGGAATTTCGTCCCCGAAGTTTGTCCCACCAATTAACCACGGTCAACCTAAGACAGAATAACAGCTATGTAGCATATACCCTGGTACAAATCGAACACACACCTCTACACGTAAGTGAACAATCACTATAAGAATGACAGTCAAAGAAATGATATACACAACACACTTAATGATCTACAAGGCGTATGAAACGTCTTAGTCCTTGGTTAAAGCGAGCTACTACTACTACTACGAACACAACCACACCACGTATCACCTTTACCGTCACACTTTAAACTCCCCATGGGTCTTGATTTCATGTACAAGGTACCCTATACTAAGGTTCGGAGACATCAGCAAAATATTGAATCATACACAAGACCAAAGAATTAACCATTTAAGGCTATGACGATTTTCAACATCGTAAGGTGCAATTCCCTGGTACTCGACCGAGTATAAAAGTGTGCTCAGTTGAGTAAGAGCTACTCGATCGAGTATGCCGTATACTCGGTCGAGTTTTCGTGAGCAGAGAGCAATTTTCGACATTAGGCACAAGTTTGCCAATGATCATACCTGTACAAAATCACATATGCCATTTCCTAATAAAGTTTATGTCTACTAGATCTCAAACATAGTACGTGTAAATAAGTAGCGGCCTTATGGCCAATTACAATCATCCAAACGAAAAAGAGTACGACACAGAATGATAAATATCCATCAACAAACCGAAAACAAATCCAGAAATACAACGAAATCACACATCCGGACCCTCCTCCATCTCCTCACTACCACCTGCACCGGATGTACCAGCTTCTGATGTACCTGCTCCCTGAAAAGCTCCAGCTGAATAGCCTCCACCGCCTAGATGACTGCCATAGTTGGCTCCCCACTGTAACACCCCCATTTATTTAGAAGCCTTTAGCTAGACATTCCCAAATAAATACGACTGTTACCATCTCGGTTTCCCGAGGTAGTGAATAACAAAGACCAACTCACCAAAGTACTTTAATTTAAAAACTTAATGATTACATATGTTTTACAATTTTAATCAACTAAAACTTAATATAAAAATAAATACAACTCGCAGCGGAAAATAAATAAGTGATATAACTATATATGTGATCTAGACTTCATCTAAGGTTCCAAGTTTGGCTCTCATCCCAATGCTCCCAAGTCAGCTAATCTTTGGTACCTGTCAAATCTGCTCCCCATAAAACGGTTCACCGCAGGTGTTCACGAATACACAGTCAACCGCGAGGTTGAGTAGGAATAAAACTAAACAACAAGAACATACAATTATCAATCCAATTCAATTCACTTTCATTGCCNACGTAGCACACGACTCTACTCCAGACGATGTGGTCAACCTGGTCCTCCACGACTCAATAAAGTTAAGTAACCCCGTGTACTTTCTCAAATGAAGATTTGCCACCTTTCGGTGTCACTCACAACCCAGCCTTGTATATCACGGTTACATGTCTCAAAAAGAATGTACCCATGACATTAGTAGATGATGGCTCCGTAGTCAACGTCATACCACTGAAAATAGCTTACAAGCTAGGCATGAAAGATTCAGATTAGAACCTATCTAATTAAGGTGTTCGTGCATACGATGGGACGTGAAGCAAAGTGATAGGTCTCATCAGTCTTACTATAGCCACTGAACCGATCGAAAGATAGGTCAATTTCCATATAGTGGACATCGAGACGTCTTTTAACATACTTCTAGGAAGGCCATGGATTCATGCTTCAAAAGCTGTGACATCCACACTTCATCGAAAGATCAAAATCCCTTTAGATGGTCAGATAGTGACGATCACTTCGTCACCTATCAAAGCAGTAATCGAGAAAATGTCTAGCAATCAAGTCGTGTCAGATCCGGTGCACGAGTTAGGAGGATTTCATATCATCAATCTTGTAGAAAGCAAATTGGTTCCTCTATATTTCAATCAATACTCTAACCTAGTGGCCAACCACATACTCAAATCCTAGGGATACTTCCCAGGAATGCCACTAAACCCTATCCGGAATAACACCTTTCCACTTTTCAAAGAAGGGCACTCCCATAAACTACCACTAGCATTGGGATAGAAGCCTACAATATCTGAAGCTTTCTAAATGCTGGCTGAAGTCCATGATTACAAAAATCGAGGAATCCAAATGCGACCATATCAACCTACATTAAATGGGTACTTCGTCAAGGAAGGGGACCATGAATCTTTTCAAAGGTTTCCAGAACCTTGGATGTTCAAAAGCAACAGGGTAGCTGGGATCAAAATGTTCCATGATTTCTATTTTATTCCTCAAGAAACGGTTCCTACCATCAAAAATCGTCCGACACCTTACCTCGACGAATGAGCCGTTAGCCTTTTGTTCGGAGAAGATCGATNNGACGAGATTATTACTATGATACTACGGGATGACCACTTCAACCCTGCAGCGCTCACCACAGATGCAAATCCAGCCAATCAGCAGAACGGATGGAGAAAATCAATCAAATGGACCAATAACCATGGAAGGCTCTTCAAGCTCACAACTGGAGAAGGAGAGATGTTCAAAGGAGAACCAGAAGATGACGAATTTGATTTTGAGTCAGAGTCCGAGTCAGAAACTGAGTCTAAGTCTAGGTAAATCGTTAGAGAGTCTCCTCCTATTGTCTCTCCCCATCCCATCGTCTTTCCTAGTTTAGCGTCATATAGTAACAATAGCTTGGGGAATGCCCCAGCAACTGTCCCTTTGCCGCCAGTGACTACTGCGTAGATAGCTTCTTTGTTTCAGCTATTTTTTAAACATTAATATGAATAAATCTGATTCTGCTTAGTCTTCGTGTTATCTTGATTGCAATTCTGTTTACGATGATACTTAGGATGATTTCAAACTACGCTCTGGGTTTGATTTCATTTTCAATGAATACGTAGGCAATCCTTCACAAGATACAACCCAATCAATTTCTAATCAAAAATGTAGATAGAAGGACATTTGCTTTGGCACTTGTAATTCGAAAGAATAATTAAAGGGAATTGATTATACGTTCCTAACTGAAAACAACCAGTTTATTCATCTATTAATAATACGCCAAATAATATATAAAAATGCTGAAATAAGGTGCTAGGCTAGGATTCTAAAAATCCCGCCATCTACTACAACAATAATTAATAATAAAATAAAGACACAGGCTATTTCTATTCTTCCATCTTCCCCTTGCCTTTGTCATTTTTGTCATTCTTCTTGTCTCGACCTCGAGGGGGACGATCTTGCGTTATCTCTGACCTAATCACCAATGGTCTTTCTCGAAGCCTAGTGTTTCCATTTAGATCAACAATCATCTTCTCAACAGGAGCATTCTTGGGATTCTTCTTCGGGCGGACGACTTGGAATCCAGCTTCTTCTTCCTCTTCGGTCAAATATTTCTCGTTCTCTTTCGCCACTTCACGGATCTTGTAATCAATCGGCTCATGCTTTTTTAGCTTCTCGCGCTCTTCCGAGGTGCTAGCCTTGGCCCACTGCAAATAAGAATCCAACACCCACAACAAACCAACTGGGACAGGCATAACCATATATTCCTTTGGGTTCAACACAATGCCCATTCACGGCAAGACTCAGAAGTGTGTGCCAAAGCAGTATGCGGAAACGTGTCAAGCTTAGGGATTTTCTGTTTCATGCCAACTTGCCTCATCAGCCTCTCCGGGAAAATGTTGACCATGAACTCCAAACTTGGGATGCGAATAGATCGACTAGGATCAAGGGATGATACTTCTGTCAACGCCCTGAGGTGCCACCAAGGGACAATCCATCTAATCAAAGGACCTCCTTCGTTCTTTAGCTTGTTCTCCCAGTAGTTGTAAACTCGGGTAAAATCTACCATGTATAGCCTTGTCCTCATCACGATCGATATCCAGGCACATCAACTGGGGGCTCGATCAATCGCAGCCTTTCCATTAGCCAAATACGCAAAAAGGAGACAAGTATTAATGTCCCCCGTCTCACGTCCAAAAAACAAAAAAAAAACAAAAAAAATATAAAAAAACGGACGACAAAAAAGGAAAAAGGACGGGAGCATTTTACTTGTAAAATGATAGGACTTCCAAGATACAGGAGCTCACGATTTGCCTTTCGGTTATCCAACCCTAAGATAGTGTCTCCTAATACCAAGAAAGTTGGGCTCTTGCGCAGTTCCATTTGCCCAATGATACCCAAAACCGCGGGCACCTCTCATTTCCGCGTCAACATGGCCCTTCAAGACAAAGCAATGAAGAAGGCAAATTCCAAAAGCTTTGCACCTCACAGCATAAGAAATAGAAGGGTCCTCCCTATCTATGAAACGGTCTACAAAGGCAAACATTCGTACACCCTTAGAGGTTATAAGATGGTCCACCCCAGCTTTGGTCGAAACTAGAAGATCCTTAAATTTATTTTTATATCCTTGGGAACTAGGCGGTAAGGCCGAAAGATTTTCTATATCCCACCCTGCAATTGCTGAAAATTCCTCGGGAAAAGGACAAATTTCACCTCCAGAAAAGGCGAAAACTAATGATTGAGCTAAAAATACCCATGTCATGCTTCTCCGCGTTCGAAAACTCATTGGTCCATTCTTTGAGTCGCGATTCAAAAGCATCCATTTTTTGAAAATATTTTTTTGAGAAAGACTATTATATTTGCTAAACTACAGAGTAATAGAAAGGAGAATTGTGAGAATAGAAGCTAACCCGAGGCCTCTATTTATACTATTCGGCCTTTCCTAATTTCGCTCAGGAAGAGACCAACTGGAGAGATAACGCAACAAATGTTGTGCCCTTTGGAAGCACCACATCTCTTACTGCGCCTCTTCTCCAGCCTTACTCCCTGCTATTTCCGCGGGAATCTTTCCTATTCCGGTTTAAGCTATTCTTTCCTATTCCTATAGGAATATATTTGGTAAAATACGGAGATTTTATTTCCTTACCAAAGTTTTTTACTCCATTGCCATTGCGGAATCCGATTCCAACACGGGTTCGCTTTTCAAGACGATATCGTCATTTCGCATTTTGTCACAAGCACACTTACTCATTTCATTTCTTTCCTTTTATTTTGAGGAAACATTTCGCTCCCTCACTCTTTTCAAACTTTTCTAAACTTACTTTTTTTCATTTTTTTTAGGGGGAAGCACTCCGGCTGTCTGTCGTGCGTCGAGTCATTTGGCGAGTCATTTTGCTCACTCTTGGGCACTTTTTTTTCATTTTTATCTTCATTTCTACATTTTCGACTTGATTAAGTTGCATTCTGTGCTATTTAGGACAGTTTTTATGCTAGATGTGTTCTATTTGCATTTTTCTATGTGAATTTCGGCAGCATGACGGTGTAAACCGTCAGAATGCCAAACCTGTTTCCAAGCTAACATGCAGGTACGATAGAGTTTACACCCAGTAGCAGTAAATGGCTCACATGCCACCATCGCCTCAAGAATAGCAATGTTAGCATCTCGAACCTCCAGCTCCCTCGACAAGTGAGCCGTCTCCTCACGCGACTCCTCTAGCTTGCGCTCCCTCTGAAAGGAAGAAAAATGATAAATAACAAAGCATAGAAAGGGAAGCACTCCGAAAGTACTTCAAATGTTCATGCATATCAAGAATGAAAGAAAGAGAGGTTCATACCTGCCAACTCGAGCCACCTGAAAGAGCCTCCACAGCTGTGCTCAGAGCCGGTTGGCCATCCTCCACAGCTCCGCGTGCTTCGATGGTGCCACCTACATTTCCATTTCAAAAATAAAACCAAGATTAATATCGTGTTCTTACACGATCATTTCAAAAGAGGAAAAAAGACAAGTCTAAACAGGGGGCTTACCCTCCTCACGACGTACTGCCACTCATCAAGTCCAGCCTCCGTCACCGCCTCAGTGAAGGACGGAATCTTCATGGTCACTTTCGTACCAGCTGGACCTGGATACTCCAACGTCTCCGGAAAAGCTGGAGGCTTGATGCCCGCCACCTCAATCTCCTGTCAAGCCAAGTTTGTTATTTTCCAGACTATGATCAAAAGAATTTATCATTTCCATTTTAAACAGCCAAGAAAGAAGTATACTTACCACTATCAGCCATTATGCCAGGTTCCTCTGCACAAACTCCGAGTACTCGAGCTCGGGAAGGAAAAGAGTGTCGCCACTCGCTCCTGCCCGGTCCGCTGTCCTCTCAGCCTCTGAAGGCTCCCTAAAAATCGTCCGTGGAGGATTGATGGGAACCACAAAAGTGTCACGGAGGCCTTGCCGAGCCAACCGCTCACCTAGGTACCACACAGGTCCCATGGGTGTAGTCAAAAGCACCCTACTCGAACTCCTAGGTTCCAGAATGTCGGCTACGAATGCTGGAGTGCCAGCATAGTCCTCGCAAGGTCTCGGCACCCACTGAAATGGATACCAAGGGTTATTTTATGATCACTACTATTCAAGAAAGGCGAATAAGATCGAAAGTAAGGTAAAGTGCTTACACTGTTAAGCTGCACAACATTGACACCCTTCTTGCAGGTGTCATAAGAAGACCGTTGGCTCTTCTGCCGGCAAATGATCCAGTCTCTAACTATGGGGTACTCCTTCGCCACGTCCGCAGCCCTCTTGGGAGCGAAGCCAGGGAAGTACGAGTGCACCCATGCCTAAAAGAAGAAATGATCATTCATTATTAATGGTTTATGATCGTACATTCAAGAATAAGCCTTTATTCAGTTCAAAATTTTCAGAAAATCCATTTTTTTTCAAAAATGATGTATCATTCAAATCTCTAATAATTAAACTCATATTCAAAATGATATTTCATTACCTATTTTTTCTATTTTAATTCATCTTCAAAATGATCTCTCACTCCAACAATTCAAATTCATTCCAAATAATCTTTCAAAATTTCTATTTCAATTCATATTCAAAAATTATCTTTCATTATTATCCACTTCCTATTTCAAATTTATTCCAAATGATCTTTCATTTATATTGTGGTTTATCATATCTAAATTTATCAAATAAAGGGAAATAAAGGAAGGTTCCTACCTCCAAGATGAGACCTGGACCGACAGTAGCAAGAGAAGTCCCCTTCTTTATCAGGTCGAGACGAACCAGGGTCCTCATGTACCGCACGAGGACCCCAAAGTTAGGAGTAACCCAGTCCAAACGACTCAGGTTACTCAAGTCAGCAAGGAAAGGCAGAAGCTTTGTCGACAGCCTCTCCCCCTTGTCTCCAAAGTAAATCAAAGACAGAAACCACTAGAGCCACAGGCGGGCTCGCTGCTTAGCTGTACACGGTGGAGGAGGAACCATACCACCACCTACAATCATCTGCACCCTCGTCGGAGCTTTACCGTCAAAGTAATCCATGACGTAAGAACGCTGAACTAAGCCGGGTACCCTAGCCGCAGCCTTGGCCAGGTTCCAGCCGATCAAACCCCTAGATTCACCTGAATCCACTCTCTTGGCCGTCGCATGCCACACTATCGGCTCCTCTCCGCAATTCGAGCCGGAGATCATGCCGTAGTCCTCCAAAGTAACCCCGATCTCTCCAAAAGGCATGTGGAAAGTCGACATTGTATCCCAGGAGCGATCCATGAAGGCTTGAATCAAACACATGTTGGCCCAAATCTTCTTCCCCTTGATCTCTCGCCAGCCCCTCACCAAAGATCCGAAGTCCCCACGCTCGATGATCGCCTTCTCCTCCTCCGACAACTTCTCATAGGCCTCCATCATGGTCGCATACCCGGAAAATGACCTCATATTCCTGGCCTTCTGCATTTTCAAAATTTTATTAGCTTCTAAGTTAAGTAAAGCAGATAATATAAAGAAGGGCTTAATACGATACAAGACAAGATCGAAAGCTCACCATGCTTCTTGCCGTACACAACGACAAGTGACTCTTCGCTGCCCAAATGAGATTTCGCCCATCTCATTTATCAGCCCACTGAGGCGCAGGCACAAGCTGACGCCCCCTTCTCCTCACGTTAGCCCTCCTGGCCGCCACTTCCTCTTCCTCCATTTTCTCCGTGGCCGTAAGGGGATCGACATCCACCTCCATAGGGTCTCGCCCTGAGGTAGAAGGTACGTCCTTTGCAAAAGAAAGCGAATAAAAGCATTTAGAGGCCGTTTAAGCCGTTTTTCCAAGCCATTTTTTCTCGAGCCCTACCATCAAACAAATCGACAAAAGTGATAAAATTATGTTCCTACGTATCTAAACCAAGTCGGTAGCATTTCGCTAGTATAGCCAAAACCCATACAAAAAGTGTCTCGGAAGACCTGTCACAAACCAAAATTCCGACATGATAGAAAGTATACCCATCATCTAAGGGTTCTAGAACATCATGTTTTATCAAAAATTGACTAGTTTAAGGCCATTTTCGAACCATTTGAAGAGGTATAGCAAAAGATTGTCTCATTTTGGCCTCATTTCATCAATACTCAACGAAAATTCGAAATAAATATATGGTTTCAATTACGCATTTCTAATGTCAATTTTAAGGGACAAATTCATTTGGGACGGAACCCCCAAATTTTCGACTATTTTGGGGATGAAAACCATAATTTTCTATCCTAATTCAAGCAACAAATGCAAATTAAAGTAAAAATGAGATACATACCTAGATTTGTCATGATTTGTGTCGGATTTTGATCAAGTTTTGGTGAAATTTGGTTGATTATTTGGGTTGTGTCAAAGAGAAAAGAAGAAAAAAAGCTTTTGTTTTAATGAAATAGAACTCGTGTTGAGTTCTGTTTTACTCAGGTATAGACGAGCTTGGGAGAAAACGCAACAATTGTTGCGCCCTTTCCCCAGCCCATATGCCTGCTGCGCCTATTCTTCAGTAGGTTTCACAATAGCTCTTGCTTTCAATTTGTTACAAATTCGTTATTTGCGGGCCCAAGCCCCATATTTTCCCACTTTTGGGTACTTCCTCTAGTGCTAGGGGTATTTTTGCTCCGTATATTTCCTGCGGGTGTATTTCTTCACCCAATTGGTCTACGTTCTCCCAAGCGGTTGCAACATTTTATTCCCCAGCGAGTGTTCATTGCCGCTATACAGCCCATGTATTTCTTCGATGCAAATTAATTATCAGCGATTCTCGGAAAGTCGTGTCTTCTATCAAGTAAATTAAATCTAAAAATGGTTGGTTCTCAGAAAGTCTTGTTTTCTAGACGATTATTTAGCAGTTCTCGAAAAGTCCTGCCTTTTCTTAGCGTTTCTTGAAAAGTCTCGCCCTTCTATGGAATCAAGTTTCGTCAGCGGTTCTCAGATATTCTCGCCTTCTACCAAGTTGATTATTTTTCAGCTATTGAAAAGTCCTGCCTTCTATTCAACGATTTTCGCAAAGTCCTGCCTTATATAAAGATCAATTATTTTCTCACCGGCGGTTCTCAGAAAGCCCTACCTTCGTTCCCAGCGGTTCTTAGAAAGTCTCGTTTCTGTCCCACCAGTTTCTTCTAATGTTCTGCTATCGATATCATATGATTCCCCACGAGGTTCCAGTTCGCCTACACCTCAGGTATGATTTCTTCTTATGGCTAGAGAGCCTCCTTACGTAGTCTAACAGACTTTAAAGGACCCTCCCCGATAGTCGACAGACTCTAAAATGTTCCCGACGACAAATCCTTGGCTCAGACCCCTTAAGCCGCCTCACGTCGCCATAGTCTTCAGGTTGTACTCTTCGATTGACCTGATGGCTATACTTTGACTTTCGCCTTGTCCAAGCCTCATTCAAAGTGGGGGCTTTGTAGATACCTCATTTCTACACCTTCCGCCAACCACCCAGTGATGATTGGGCCGCATGTTTTGTACGCGGAACGATTTATGACAGTCCGTAAGTTTATCGTCAAGTGATAGCTCAAACACTTGTGTCTACCCCTTGGTCGTCATCTACGTGCCTATACGGTCNATTTATGATATTTCATAAGTTCGTCGATACGTGATAGCTCAAACAGTCAACTCAACCTCATGGTCATCATCCACGCACTGATACGGTCGTTTTGACAGTAATTAGAGTACATTTGGAGTCCGGGTCAAAAACCGCTTCCATTTTCTAAAACCATCATAAAGAGTCGGAATATTCTGAAATTTCCGGAGTATTATTCCTAAATTTTATCTTTTATCACAAAAATATCTACCTTGCGGAATAAGGAAGCATACATCTTCCCTAATTTCTAAAGAGAACCGCGGAAATCTTCCTTGCTGAAGAGGAAACTGCCCAAGAAAGAACGCAGCAGGAGCTGCGCCTCTTGGAAGGATCACAACATCTCCTGCGCCTCTTCCTGGGCTGCTTTTTCTCCAATTTTAAGATTTATTCCGAATTTCTTTCCTAATCTTACTTTTATCTAAATTTCTTCACGTGATTAGTATAAATAGAGGCCTCCGCCTCATATATTTTTCACGCGAGTGTCCGCCCTTCTCTTCCCTTTGCATTCTAAGACCGCGCTCTTGGTTTTCGACGCCTACGTGCTTTCTCTACGCTACCACGTAAGCTCAGATCAATCTGAGTACCAGCCACATTGCATAGACCGACCCACTTGACAACTACAGTTTAATCAACTTAATCAATTTGTTCTAAATCCTCTTAAGACGGCACTTTCATATTACATCGAGTCCAGCAATCATTAAAACGACAACTTAGTTAATTTCGCTTCGTCAAACATGTAAGTCTGAGGGTGTAAATCCCAATTTTATTTACTATATTTTATTTTGTATTAACTAGTGTACGGATTTATATCACAAGTATGCTGAAAACCGATTTTAAAACAACCTTTTAAATTTATCTTTGCAAAACAGCAGCGAAAGACGACCAAGAAGAAACGCACCAGCAGGTGTGCCTTCTGGAATAGTCGCAGCATTTGCTGCACCTCTTCCAGAGGTTGCTTCTCTGCTGCTGGTCTTCTTTTTCTTCTTCTTCCTCGAGTATCTGTTTTTTTTTGTCTTTCGTTTTCTTTTCCTTTATCTTTTCAATTATCATATTTTCAGTTTATGAAATTTGTTTTTATTAATCCTCTTCGACTTAAATCCCTTGTAATTAATATTTGCGGGTTTTTGTCATTAAATTCAAACCCGGATTTAAGAGGTTCGGTTTGTTCATATCAAGTCTCTTGAATCGTCTTCGATACATGATTTTCATTCTGTTTCATCATCAATCTTTATTTTCCAGTTTCCGTCTTAATCCATTTTCGAGTTTTTGCCCTTTTCGTTTCCGACGTCGTATAAATCATCCTTATAATTCATTGTAATATTTCATTTTAAATCATTTTTTTATCGCTTTTTGACGGTTTTGTATGCATGTAATATGATTAAATCACTTCTACTCGAGTTTTATAACAATAATCAACATTAATTAACCAACGAACAATAACGATTCAATGAGTCTGACTTTTAAAGTCAGAAGCCAACTCAAGAACGGATGCACGGTCTGATGCGCTTCTTCTAAGGAACGTAGCAGATGTTGCGCCTGTTCTGAGCTGGTTTCTGCCCCGAACTCATCTCGTTCAGACGTAGCTTTGGTTTAAGTCTTTAATCGACTATTATTTCGTATTATCACTAATAATTCGACGTAGTTTCATATTTTAAATTCGTTTCATTTATTTGATTTTCAAACCCTTCCGTTTTGAAGCGTACTTATGTCGTAAATTCAAATCATCCATTGTAATTCAATTGTAATCCATTTATTGTAATTTATTTCTTTTGTTTTGTCCTTTATTTATCATTCTTGTATGATTTATTTGCTTGGCAATTCACACGTAATCAATATAAATTCCAACTTCGACCCATTTAATTGTTGAATTACTTATTCACCGACATAGTCTAATCTCACATGCTAGGATTAATCCGTGTTTATTGCATTGTATGCATTCAATTGACAACATATCAAGTATAAATAACTTCCCTGATCATTAGTAGAGGCCGCTATCTAGGCGGGCAGGATTTGGTGTTCAAATAAACGAGCTTCCTAATACGTACGCTCACCCCTTACTCATGATCTCTGTGAACATACTTGTTCATTGGCATCACGAGAGTCATTTTAAACATAGAATGCTAAGGGTAAAGAATTTCTTAGTGTTCATGACACTACTTTGTGTCTTGACATGACATGAAGTATTCGAACGGTTCCAATTTTCCATAAAAATTGGTGGCGACTCCACAAATGCAGGCTTGTCAAAGCTTTCACCGGTTTTAATGGCTTTCAAATCGGTAACGGCCCATGATGAGCTTTGGCTCTTGCCGGAGTTCCGTGGGAGAAGTGTCGTCGCCTCGAAACCAACGCGCAAGTGGCTGTGTCCACAAGGGTGCCTTCTCACCTAAAACCGACATAAGAAGGATCCCAACATACATACACCAGGTTCATTTAAATTTGACACCCTACATTAATTTGGTTCATTGGTTCAGGTTCCAAAATCGTCGCTCTGATACCACTTTGTAACACCCCCACTTACCAAGGAGCGTTAACAAGACATTCCGCAATAAATAAGGGCGTTACCATCTCGGTTGCCCGAGGTAAGTAGATCTAATAAACAATAGCAGAACATTGTATTAAAAGTTTCTTACAGGTTATACCAACAAAACAAAGG
This sequence comes from Silene latifolia subsp. alba, assembly GCA_001412135.1. Taxonomy (NCBI): domain Eukaryota; kingdom Viridiplantae; phylum Streptophyta; class Magnoliopsida; order Caryophyllales; family Caryophyllaceae; genus Silene; species Silene latifolia. The sequence goes on along the minus strand of LHUT01006455.1, from coordinate 7,544 downwards.
ATTACAGCTCTGAAACAACTGAAGGAATATTAAGCAAAATTTACAGCAGCCACAAGTTAGACAGCGTGATGACTCGTTTCCCCTTCACGTCCCGCAAGCCACATATCCACCAACACCTACTAAACCAACTGTTCACCATCCCTGAATGGAACACCATAGTTTTAAAAACAACAATGGGGTCAGTTAACTGTATAGCCAATATAAGAAAACACAATGCAAACAATGCAACACATTCAATCACAAAATCCATCTCCCACTCCATTAACAATCAACAACTGACTACACACTGAAATGTGTAGTCCTGCCAGGTTACCCATCACAATAGGTAATCCTCACCGCAAGTGGGGGACCGCAACAATGCCCACCTATGGCCAGGTCATCGCAACGAGCGCATAACCCAGGTCCATTAACGAGCGCCATTCCCTATGATGCCTCCACTCAGTCGAGGACGCACCTTGAGAACCAAAAACAAAATAAAAAACCAAACCAAATCATCCAATATATCACAAT
>LHUT01006454.1:0-11726 GCA_001412135.1 Silene latifolia subsp. alba | reverse complement strand
CCTGGTATGTCAAAAGTTTCTATCTACTTGTTTTGTATTTTGCGATTCAGTTAGTTTTGTGTAAGACGGTTTTACAATATACTTGTGTAATAAGGCCGTCTTATACAAATGGCCGTGATGGTTGGATTGTTGTTAAGTTCTTAGCTTTGGATCAAAGTTTGAATCTTTTTATTAAGATTGGCAATTTGGGTGTCGTAAATTCTTGTGTGAGACGGTTTTACATTTTACTTAAATGCCCTTCTTTGAATAGCTACCAGGATTGATTTTCCTTATAGAAAAGGGTTAGTATTGTGGTTTTAGCGGATGGATTTACGGTAATGCCCTTCTTTGAATAGCTACCCGAGATCTATTGGACATGAACCAAGGGTTAAGTTTCTTTGGTTTTTGAGGAGTTTTATAATTTGGGTATTTCTTGATTTTTGATGGGCAATTGAGGAATTTTGTGGGATTTGGGTTGCTTAATTTATTGGAAAGTTGTTAGCTTTTGTTTGAATTAGATGGTATTTTTCAGTTTTCACACCTCTTTATGGTAGAAGTCAAGAGTGTTTAGGTGTTTGATTTTTGGGTTGTCATCCATTTTAGTTGGGATAGATTGAATTTTCAGTTTGAACACTAAAACTTAGGAGACCGTCTCTCAGGAGACCTACTTTTTCCGATCTTCTCTTAGCTTACGGATTCTTAGAGTTGAATTCCTGAATTCCTTTTGGCCTAGATCTTAATCATTTCCTGTTACTTCTATGCAGGTGATCATCCAGAAGATGTCAAAGCAAGGCTGAAATTTTGGGCGCAGGCGGTAGCATGTACTGTTAAACTCTGCAGTAGCAACTGAAATGATTTAGCGCCGACTGAGTTTGATCAGTCAATGAAGAATGATGGTCGCAGACATGAAAGATGGATCGAAATGGATTTACCAATGATCTGTTTAAGCTCTACACTGAATTTCTGAGAAAGACGGTGGTTCTTCGATGGGAAGGTGACCATGCCATGGTTCTCGACAAACTCGAAGCTTTGTGGGTGATGTTGGAAAAGATTGGTCGGATTTATTGATTCGCATTGAGGAGAAAAATGACAGGTCTGAGATTGTTCCACTACCAATGACGGTCTGGCATTTAGTCCCTAGACTTAGAATTGTATTCCGAATGTGATTGTTTGTAGTCAGAAAATATGAAATAAATAAAAGGAGAAATAATTTCATTGAATTGAACTTGTCCATTCTTTTCAGTACATCTATGTTTGTGCTACACCTTACTTCTGTGTTCTTACTGGAGGGGTGTGGATTGTCTGCAGTGATTACGGGTTCCGTTGCTACTTCCCCAGCTTCTTCGTAGCCTCTCAATTGCTGAGGTAACTCCGGTTATTGATAACTAATCATTCTTGGATTATTCACTTGATGGAGGATACTTCATGCATAACATCTAATTTAACATAATGAATGCACCTATTAACATTCTGACTCGACACTGGTTTTTGCAAGCGTAATGTTCAGAAGTCGTCTCAGTAGTATGGCTATTGACACGCTTATCTGATTCGACCCTCTGATGATCTCCCCAACATTTTTTGTACCTTTGAATCCTGAAAATGTAAGCTTGCAAGTAACTCCTACTGATGTGCAAGATTCCATCTTTTTACCATTTAATTAAGATCATTGACATTGTTTGTCTTGTTCGTATAACTGACTTCTAACTTGCCCTATTCCGAAGATTGGAGCTTTCAGAACTGATTCATTGTCGTTCCATTAGAGTATGTTCTGTTTCTATCGCAAAGGGTTTACTGCGACACCTTTTGAAGCAATTAACCAAATTATTGGCCGTATTTATGGTCTAAAAGACTAGTATTAGGCCACGATGACCAGTTCCGGGATCAAGATCAATACAGATATGTTAAATCATGCTTGCAACAAAGGGGTCATTATCAATTTCGCCATCTTTAACCACAGTGGTCTTATTCCAACAACCTCTTGCTAATCAGCCAAATTCTCCCCACAAATGACTGCTTGTGGAACACTGATATTTTACATAAAGGGTCCCTTTTTATGTGCACTAACAGAAGAGTGTTACTGCCAATACCTTCTAATTGTCTGCTACTTGCTTCTCATTTGTATTATACATCATCTACAAAAATGGTAGGATTGATTTGAACAGCATCTCCTGAATATGCTAAGTTGTGTAACTATGGAAACATAAATTCTTGATTAAGATCGCCTTACACGAGAGTTTGTGCACTCATTCCTCTTTGGTTAATTATGGATTATGATGGAATAAATCAAAATGGCTAACTAAAGCGGTTGTGCTTCTTTCTCTTGTGAAGCAGGCCAAGCAGCGGTCTTTCACCTTGGCTCATTCGGAAACAACCTATTTGTGTTGCTAACACGAGAGTAAAACTGGAATTTGCAGAAGCCAATGAGGCAGTGGGGTAATGTAGTTGTATTGATCCGTTTTACACTTATTATGTAAAACCGTCTTACAAAATTGTGACTTGAATATTCAGTCAGATTGTAAATCTGAGTTTACACTTCATTAATCATTTGCTGATCAGAATGGTAATCTGACAATTTGACAGGAATATTCTTTAGGTATTCCTCATATAGAAAAAACTTGGCAACTTTGGGTGTCAACTAAAGAAGGAATTAGCTTAGCGGATTTTCTAACGTGTGCCTTAGGGGCACGTATTAAGAACGCATATAAATAAAGATTCTGACGATTCTTTAATGAGAAATTGAAAAATGCAATAGTTGTTACAATTTTAGTTGAAACGGTTACATGATAAAAAGCTATAAATAAATGTTTTAAGATTCATTCACAAAAATAGTAAGAATGAGTGTATCTTTCTATTTTCTCATGATTGAATCTTAAATATATTTTCCTTAAATAACTTGTTATAATTGAAATAATCTTGAAATCATTTCTTCATTTAGTTCTTAATGTTGAGGTTAGAATTTTGCCTACAGATAGTGACTGATCCTCTACAAGAATAAGATAGGCCGTACCTTCAAGTTGTGAAACTGGTAAGAGGGTTATGGAGCTAAAGGCGAAATACAAGGTGAAGACTGATAATTTGTGTTGATGATATGGATTTGTGCTTAAAGGGATTACTTTCAAGTTGTTAGCATTGAAACATCTGTTAAAGAAACACAACCTCAATTAGGGGTGAATTGGTTCTTGTTCAAACTTGAAATTGCATTCCCGGGTGGAAGTAAAAGGGAGGAGTTGCGCGAGCTTGAAAGGGAGTTTGATCATATTGTTAAGGAGACTAATGAACCAATTGTTTTATGAATGCGAATGTTGATCATATTGTAAAAGGGAGGACTTGCGCAGAAACTACATTTTCGGGTAACCCAGTTGAAAGAACTGGTTGATCATTTACAGAATATTGCTCAATTGAAAGCACAGGTAAACAAACTCTTTGTTACTATGAATGAAATCCACATGGCCTGAAAGTTGTAGGAAATCCACTAAGTTTGAAAAGTACACTTGTTTGGATGACGGGTAGACCCTGCAGCGTCTAACATTAGGTGCCCGCTAGTTAACTTGGGAGTGCATGATAGGCCGTAACCCACGCACTCACGTCATCACTCTTATATTAACTATTGACGGCTTCTGGTCCTAATTTTGTATCTCTAAATCTGATAGGATTATTTATGGTCTTTTATTCCAGGGTGTGAGCAGAGTTATTGCTGTGGAAAAACTCGTAACAATGGAAATATTTGCCTGCAGAAACCGAGCATGGCCAAGTATTATCACGAGGACGCCGATGAAGCAATCGCGCTGGTTAAGGGTCTAGCTGCAGTGTCATATATATATATATATATATGCCTCAGGAACCTACCTAAGCCCGGGTATATGTTAGATGCTATAAAAATGAATAATTTCTGTAGGAGATACGGTGTCATATCTGATAATCATCAATTTAGCCTCAAAAAGATGGAATTATTAGCCTCAAAAAGGCATCGCCTGGAGCACCTGATTTTGCAAGGTCCTAAGATTAACTGTTAAAAACGGAATGAGTATACGTAGAATTAATATGTGAAACACCTGATTTCGCAAGGTCCTCTAACCTCTTACTTATACGCGTACCAATCAACAGTTGATATCCTCGATAATATACCCCGTCGCACTTTAAGAGATTAACACAAGCTTGTACCATGGATAAATAAGACAATAATTAAATTACATGTTACAAATAATTTGTCTTATTTGCCTGTGTGTGTTTTACTTGATCGGATATCGACCGTTACTAATGGGAATTTGTATCGGCTTTAATGCGGAAATAATAATGTCTTTCACCCACTCAGCATTATCTTTCATACATTGAGAAAATGTGGGACATATTAGGAATATAAAACCGAGTCAACCTCAACCGAATTAAGCAGCTCCTATTTCTTCTCCTAGTCTTACTTAATTTGTTTTAGACTTTGTCTACTGTATCCCTTGTTTGTAGTTGTTGTTAGCTTGTATCTAGGATACTGTTATTTAGTCTTTCTCTTAACCTAATTGTATATATACTCATCCTTGTACTCTGTTAATATTATCAATACAATTCAAATTCATCTTTTACATGGTATCACGAGTCTAAACGATCCTCACGATCATCTTTCAAACGCAACCCCTGTGAGCTCCAACTCATCTACACGGCCCCTTCGGTTAACGTCCCATCCCTTCTTCCTTCCTTACCATGGCTGCCCAACTTCAATTGACCAACTCCGCTGAACCAAACTCACCCCTCACCCTTGTCAATTTCTCAAATTGTATCCAACTTAAGGACACCATGACATTCCGTCAATGGCGTTTTCAGATTCATGCCATCATGAACGGCCTTCAGTTGTTTTCGTATCTTGATGGTACCAAGCCTGCCCCACCACAAACTATCACCCAAGACCCGACTCCTCCTGCCACGGCACCAACCACCATTGCCAACCCTGCTTACATGACTTGGTATCGCCAAGATCAACTCGTATTAGGTGCTCTAACTGGCACGCTTTCCTCACCTATTGCCGGCCTCATTGTCAATGACAATACATCTCACGAAGCTTGGTCGACTCTCATCCGCACTTTTGCCAATTCCTCCCGAGGGCATCGACTTCAAATCAAGGATCGCCTTGAAAACATTACTCACACAGACGATATGTCTATCACTGAGTATATGACATCCATCAAAGCATGTACCGATGACCTCGCTCAACTCGAGCATCCTATGGACATTGATGATGTCATGAAAAAAATCTTGAACGGTCTTAATCAAGACAAGTATCGCTCCGTCATTGAAGCGGTTCGAGCAAGAGACACACCAATCTCGTTCGAATCACTGCACGAGAAACTTATTCAACACGAATTACGCATCAAAAACAATCCCGTTCCTACCACGTTTTCTCCATCTGCCAATGCAGCAACCTATCGCCCTAATTACCAAAATCGATCCAACTATCAACCCCGCTATCAAAACAATCAATCCCGTCAGCCTTATACCCCAAAAACTGCCAGCAACTCCTCACCCAATACCAACACGACCAACTACAAAAATCCCTACAAAGGACGATGTCACTTTTGCGATACAGTCGGTCATGTTGCTTCTGATTGTGGCGAACTTAAACGCCTCTACCCCGATATTGTTTTTCCCACTCGCCAACCACGTGGCCCTCGCCCAAAAGCTAATACCGCTGCTGCCTCGGGTTCCGCACCACCACGGTCATGGGTGGTTGACAGTGGTGCCTCTCACCACATAACGGATGACTTAAATACTCTCTCCCTCCATACCCCGTATGAAGGCCCTGATGATCTATACATCGGTGATGGCTCTCCGCTTCAAATAACTCATACTGGTTCATTCACTCTTCCTTCTTCCTCTAAAACGCTTTCCTTTACTAATGTTCTCGTCGTTCCTAAAATTTCACATAAATTATTTTCCGTTTCCCAATTTTGTTATGATAATAATGCCTACGCTATATTCTCACATTCTTCTTTCTCTATTAAGGAAATCCGGACGGGCACACTGCTTCTTCACGGTCCACTCATTGATGGTATGTATGTGTGGACTCCGTCATCGCCTCAAGCCCAACTAGCTATCTCGCCAGGTCAATCGTCGTGGCACCATCGGCTTGGTCATCCCTCCAACAAAATCATGCAGCTTTTCAATTCTCGTTTTAATTTACGTCTTCCTATTTCCGATCAATGTATTTCTTGCCATATTAATAAAAGCCACAAATTGTCCTTTGCTACTTCTACTCTACGTTCCACTGCCCCTCTTGATCTCATCTATTCTGATGTATGGTGTTCCCCTATCGTGTCATCCGAGTCCTTTCGCTATTATCTCGTGTTTGTTGATCATTTTTCTCACTATATATGGCTTTACCCAATCAAACAAAAATTCGACACAGCATCTACCTTTCTTAAATTCCGGGCAATCGTTGAAAAATACTTTAATAAACCGATTCGTCAATTCTATTCCGACAATGGCGGTGAATTTGTAAAACTCACTAATCATCTCCATATTAATGGCATTTACCCACCTTACCTCACCACCTCATACCCCGGAACACAATGGTTTTGCTGAGAGACGCCACCGTCACATTGTTGAAACGGGCTTGTCTTTGCTTACCCACACCCATCTTCCCCTTACCTTATGGCCTTACGCTTTCACAACCGCAATTTACTTAATAAATCGCCTTCCCACATATACCCTTCAAAATAAATCACCTTATTCCATATTATTTAACCAAGAGCCCAACATTCAAAAATTACACAATTTTGGTTGTTTATGCTTTCCTTGGTTACGACCTTATACCCGTCATAAGCTCGACCCACGGTCCACTCAATGTGTATTTATTGGTTATTCTCAAACACAGAGTGCTTACCTGTGTCTTGATCCGATTACATCCCGTATATATACCTCCCGTCATGTCCGTTTCATCGAAGATCAATTCCCGTATCCTACTCTTCTCAAACTCCCCTCTCCTCCTGCCACTATGACTCCCATGACCTGGTGTCCTCTTTCGGTCCCTGTTCTGGCTGCCTCTACTCCTCTGTTAACCACCACACCCGTCACTTCTACTCCCACCTCAACTCCTGTCACCTCAACTTTCACCTCCAACCCCGTCACATCCTCCTCCACTCCTTCCGATTCCACCACTGCCACTTCTCGTCCCAATTCCACCTCCCCTGCTTCCTCCTCTGCCCCATCCTCCTCGACAACCCTTGCATCCACCACCCCTATTAACGCCGCATCCGCCCCGCTCCATAACACTCGTCTCTCCAATAATATTCGTAAACCGAATCCCAAATATGCCAAAGTTTCCGCCTTACCCACTACCTATGTCACTCCTAATACAGTTAAGCAAGCTCTAATCGACCCCCTCTGGCGCGCGGCTATGCAGGACGAGTTTGATGCTCTTCTTCGCAATTCGACTTGGTCACTTGTTCCACCTGATCAAGCACGCAACGTCACTGGTTGTAAGTGGGTCTTGCGAATAAAATATAATCCGGATGGGAGTCTCAAGCAACACAAAGCTCGACTTGTTGCTAAAGGTTTTCATCAACGACCGGGTCTTGATTATACTGACACTTTTAGTCCCGTCATTAAACCTACCACTATTCGCCTTATCCTTTCTCTCGCCGTGACTCATGGGTGGTGTCTTCGTCAAATCGATATTAATAATGCTTTTCTCCAAGGAACGTTAACCGAATCCGTGTACATGGTTCAGCCACCGGGATTTCGCAAGGTCCTCTAACCTCTTACTTATACGCGTACCAATCAACAGTTGATATCCTCGATAATATACCCCGTCGCACTTTAAGAGATTAACACAAGCTTGTACCATGGATAAATAAGACAATAATTAAATTACATGTGACAAATAATTTGTCTTATTTTCCTGTGTGTGTTTTACTTGATCGGATATCGACCGTCACTAATGGGAATTTGTATCGGTTTTAATGCGGAAATAATAATGTCCTGTGCTTGATAATTTACCCACTCAGCATTATCTTTCATACATTGAGAGAATGTGGGACACACCCACAAATAACTAATAACTAATATAAACAATCCAACAATAAGAGGAACAAAATCTTAACACATTTCTTATTTAACTAATGTTAAAAAACAAGTACTCAAATAAAACAATCCTATTTATTAAACGAACAACCACAAAGTTGATGTGTCGGCCTGTGGCTGAAAGTGCATTTTTTTATTCATTTAAATAGTGGGCCCACCCACGTTCAGTCATATTTTTTCATTTTGATAAATTAGTCTGCCATTTGACTGATATAAATTGCTCACTATTAACTTGAACAATACTACTTCTTATTATACAGTAAGCTAATATTGAAGAAACCAAATCTACAGATTTAATAAAATAGTCGTAAGTAATCAATCTGTTAAATAGCAAAGCCATTTGCTAATTCGACGAAAAAAAAGAAAAACAACGGGTTTAAAAACGAAAAGAAAATGTCAGAAAAATGAAATAAAAAAAAGATACAAACTCATTTTCTTGAAAAAAATAATAATGGATGACGATTTTAATAAATCAAGAATTAGATCTACGGAGTACAAAGATCAAAATCACAATCAATCGGATAAATAAATTTTGAAATACAAGAAAAAGTTATCAAAGATTGAAGAAATTATTAGAACTATAAAAAAGCGAAAAAATTAATTTCCTAGAAAAATAAAAATGATCGAAAAAGAGTGTTATGGGAAAATATGCATATGCAAAAAATATCAATTGAAAATGTGGGATTAATCATCTGCAATAAGATGCATACATACTTTTCTTTGAAATCTATATAAACTACCCTTCATGCATGAAGATCAAATAATTTTCTTGAGGATGATTTTTTAAGGGAGAAAAAGTCCTTTAGGATTTCATATATTTTGAGTGAATGAGATAGGGCGGCGGAAGGGGAGTGAGGGAAGGTGAATATTATCAGTGAGACAAGAATTAAAGTGAGTAGCGAGCTTGCGTATGAGCCAAATTGTGAATTGGTAAATGTTAGGCGAAAGTTGAACAAGGATTTTATTTTGAGTTAGAGTTAAATGGGTAGGGTTCTTTACTGGGTAAGTTGGTAGGTGATTGGTTCTTATATGAGCTAAATAAGGGCTAAATTCTTAGATCAGTCTGTCTATTTTAGATGACTAATTTAGGTAAGAACTAATTTTTCTATGAAATGGTATCACAATGGTTAATTTGTTCTGGTGAGTCCTCTCATATAAGAGATAGTTATTTTTTATTTTAATTTTATACTGTCCTCTTAATATATAAAACGGACTTAGGAAACTTATTCTTTAAAAATAATACGAGTAATAATTATTATTAGATGATATTGTCGACCCATGTATGTATATCAACCCATGTTCGAATGATTGTATATTAGCCCAAAACATATATCTTCACAAGCTCATAGATGGTAGGGATCAACAAAAATATACAATGCGGTTTTATTATATGTATATGATACGATGATACAATTTTAATTAAAAAAAACATGGTACGTATCGGCAAAATTTGAAATCAGATTTACAGTTTTCGATACAGTTATTTTTTTCTAAAACAAAATATTTTAAAAAAACACATAAAAGTCACAAAATATCGAATATGATAGTGACTAGCACTTATTGCTCTATAGGAGTATTATTTAACTTATTTAATTCTACGCTTTTTAAAACTGTTGAAGGTTATCAAAAACAGTGCAGGAAAAAATTACACGAGTAGAGTTGAACACTAGATACCGTATATATAGTTAGAGATCTCTTCACACCTCCAATCCTCCATGTGTTTTGCAAATCTGGGAAAAAAAATCAGATATACGATATCTGATTCGACTCAGATATACGATATCTGATTCGACTCTCAATTTTAATTAGTGGTATACAAACTAAATGAAATTTCATGATATATAATAATATAGAGAGGTATTTTGTAGTTATGTTAACATTTGTATTGTATGACTTTAATTATGTAATGAATATGTAAATATGTATCTAATACAACACAAGATTCGACATGCAACGATCGTCTTCCACTGGTCGATCTACCAGGGAATTTTCTTAATTTCCTAAACTGATTGATTTGTGACAAAGATAAATGCGTATCTAATATAGTTATAGACAGATAATGTAGCGTATAAAGAAAATTTTGAGAAGTTGTAGTACCGTTTACTTATGATTTTACATTGTAATAGTTTGTTATTTATTTATTTTTCAAATCTATTTATGTTTATTATGTTTTGATATATTCTGAATATAAAGTTTTTTGTTAATATCACCATATTTTTAGTATGCTCGGCTGCTCGCCACTTACAGGACTCGCTAATTGTAAACGAACTATGTATAAATCAAAATAATAAATATGACTAATGAAAAAAGTCATTGTTTTTTTCAATTTTGATAATAGCAAAATTTGAAATAGCAACCCGTGCAATTTGCACGGGTTTAAGACTAGTACTACAAATAAACCATAAACCTGTCCCACTCAATCACGCCAAACACACGCAATTTAACCATTTGTTGATCCCAATTGAAGAATCTCCCTTCTCCTTATGTAGGCCTAGTTTAATGGCAGAAATTACAGGTCTATTTTTTGGAGTTTCTTTGTTCGCTTATCAATTTTCTTTTGAATGCTGAGATATAGGTAATGATCCCGGAAATGTGAGATCAATATTTTCAAAATGCGAAACAGGGTGTTAAATACACTTGTAGATTAATGCCACGATCTTCGGGCTCTCCTTCTTGAACCATCATCTTCCTCGAAAAAACCCGGAGTATTTTGGATTCCGGTAAGAATATCGGTAATCCCACCACCCGTACGCCAAAGATAATCGATATAATTTTTCTCTAAAAACCCATTATCACACATATTTCCTTCAATCGCAACATTAGCATAATGATGCCTAACTTTGAGAGTTTGATTAACACGTTGAATAAAAAAAGACTATCCTCATACATGGTATTATCTGGGGCTAAGACATGGGCTTGCATTAGATTTCTTTTTCCGCCCCATGTTACAACTCTAAAAGATTTTGTCAATTGTAATAATTGACTCTCTTCTTGTTTGTTTATATACGGTTGGATCGAAATCCGTTGAAACCTCTTCAAATCCTAGGTTATCCACCGGCGAACCTTCCAATACGGTAAACACGGGATCTACATAAAAATACGTTACAAAATAGTTTAGGAAAATCGTTCGCATTCAACATTTGCAACCGAGTCTAGCAAAAACAAATAATGGTTGAACAATTATTAGACCAACTAGTTTTATTACCCGTGAAATTCACGGGAATAGCTATCTAGTCACGATGGTGATATTATACAAGCATGGATTTGCGACACTGAGTCTTAAAGACAAAAGGAACTCGTAAGAAAAAAGTTATTAATCAATACGTATATTGTCATAATTTATCATCAAAATATATTTATTGTTACGTATATGGTCACAATCTACTTAACTTTTGCCACGGTTTATTATTATTTTGTCACAAATATTGCTATGTTTGTTAGTGTTTTGCAAAGATTATTGTTATTATTGTTTTCTGTTTTTTTCCCATTTTTTTTATTATTACTAGTGTTAAACCCGTGCAAAAAATGCACGGGACGTAGTAACAATCGCTAAAATTAGATACGGAAGCATATAAATGAGCATGATTAAATTTGCAATCTCGTGACAATTTAAAAAATCCACAATTGAATATTCGACGTATATGTTATTACGATTGTTACTACGTCCCGCGAAAGGTGTA
>LHUT01006452.1:339-11728 GCA_001412135.1 Silene latifolia subsp. alba | reverse complement strand
GGGTAAAATGACACTAAAATTATACATATCAGTATACCAGTGTTGTGGCAATGGAGAGTGGGACACCCCCACTACCTTCCTTACCTTACCGGCCGAATTGCCCCTACCTCTAGTGTTATGTTAATCAACGATGTCCAACATGTGTTCCTTCTCATCTTCTTGAGGATGTTGACTTGCTTGCTTTAAGGTCGGAATGACGCAAGCAAGTTAAACTCTCATGAGGTGATGGTTTTGATGTCCTATCTAAACTCCCTTCGGAGGGAGCGTTTCTACTACAGCCCTCGCGGTGTGGTATCTGCTAGTTTGGCACTTATAGTTCGCTCCAATAACCATTACCTTAATTGTGTGGCCATAATGACCCGATTAGCCCAGCGACTGACCGACTTTGTAACCCCGGCTGAGTCGACTTCTGCCCTGTTTGAGACCGCCCCTGCCATAGATGAGGCTTACTTGTGCCATGTGAAGTGGTTGAGGAGGTTGGACGATGGATCCTTAGCGTGGAGGATAAAGGGAACTAGGTGGATGAGATTGCCCAATGCTGAGAACCTACCTGTGATTACCACTTGTGGAAGTATGACCTGAGGAGCGGGGAACCCGAGACTGAGCCCAAGTTCTACCTTATCTCCCTGAGATCCTTCTGTAGTTACCTGAGCCGATCATAGCTTCTAGTAAGCAGAACACTATCCCGACCCCTCGTGAGCACCATGAAGTGAGGATGACTGGAGCGGTGGAGACCGAGCCTTCTTATACCCCATAGATCTTCTACCCGCACCAATACATGTCCTATCCTACGGTCCACGACCCTAGGATGCAGATTAGTGAGCTCAGTGAGAGGATATCTACCACCTTAGTGCTAAGGAACCTGCACGAGATAGCGTATCTGCAGAACGTGGGGACTGGCCTTGCTCAGCCAGCATGGTAGAGAGAAGTAGGAGATTATAGTGGGGTGTTCCACAGCTACGGGGTGGACCACACTATATGGAGGCCTCCAGAAGACTATGAGTATGGTTGTCTAGCAGAGTCATGGGGAGCCAACTTCGGTAGTCAACTTGATGATGCGGGGAGATGGTTTGGTGGCAACTACACAACTGGGGCATATCAGGGATTTGGGACTTCGGGCATAGGTGGCGGGGAGGATATGGATGAGGATGTGGGTGTCGACCCTTGAGCTTTGTTTATTTATTGTTTGATTTGTTTGATGTTTGTTGCAGATTTCTAGTACTCTTTAACATTTGGATTTATTCGGATATCGGTAATCGGGCCATATGGCCAACACCTTGCTTTGTGGTTAAGACTTGATTTCACATGTTGGTCGAAGGTTGAACATGTTTTGGAGGTAAATGGTTATCGTTTCATGGTGGCAATTAAGAAAAAAATCGAGTTCTGCTACCAGGTACTCGACCGAGTATTGACTACTCGACCGGCGCGAGTACCGCGTACTCCGCCGAGTTCTCGCTGGTACTCGACCGAGTAGCCGGGACTTTAGTTCATGTTTTGATTCATATATCGTTGTTTAGTTGAACGAGTTACTTAAGTTTGGTATGCGTGTCTTGATGAGGTTTATTGGTATCGAGGTGTGAATGATACGATATTCGTAAGACGACACTGTAATAACTTGGTTGGGAATTGAGACAGATATGAAATGAGAATTAGTGTGGTTAGAAACATTGTAATCATATGGTACTAGTTGGTGTTGTGAATTGCATACATCTTTTCTAGCATCTGTGATTTCAAGTTATATTATTTCCGCTTTATACAAGTATGGTTACATTACATTACTTTCGTGCATACTTCTAATTGCTATAAAAGGTGATGATTGCTTTCGTTAATTGTTGGGAGTGAACTTTGGGGATGAAGTTCCTTTTTAGAGGGGTAGATAACATCACGGCAAAAGAACTTGGGGAAAAAATCGGATATAGTGCATATATTTGAGATTTTGGGAATGGAGGGGTTGTATCACCTCAAGAAGAAGTCTTATCCCCTTTTGACCTTTGAGTTCATGAGCTCCTTCAAGTATGATGTGCGTAGGAAGACCGTTAGTTTTCGTCTGTACATCGACCATGCCTTGACCTTAGATGAGTTTGCTGAGCACCTGGGTTAGAAACTGAGAAAGAGGTGTACATTAGTGATGTGGCGATTGAGAGTGGAGCACCCCACTACCTACATTACCTCCCCGGTCGACCCGCCCCTACCTGTAGCGCTATGTTGATCAATGATATCCAGCATGTGTCCCTCCGTATCTTTTTGAGGATGATGACCTGTTTGCTTTTTGGTCGGAATGACGCAAGCAAGTTAAACTCTCATGAGCTTATGCTCTTGATGTCCTACCTCAATCCTCTTCGGGAAAAGCGCTTCTATTATAGTGCTCCTGGAATGGTATGTGCTAGCTTTGAACTTATGGCTCCCTCGAAGAGCCGTTATCTTAGTTGTGGGGCCATAGTGACCCGCTTGGCTCCGCTCTTGGCTGACTTTGAGGCCCCCTCTAAGTCTACCCTTGCCTTGTTTGAGCGTGCCCCCACCATAGATGAGGCTTAATTGTGCCATGTGAAGTGGCTGAGGAGGTTGGACAATGGGTCCTTAGCATTGAGGTTAAGGGGAACTAGGTGGATGGTATTGCCGGATGCGGATAACTTGCCTGTGATCTATCACTTAACTGAGTATGACACCGGGAGTGGAGAACCCCGGCCCGAGCCCCAGTTCTACCTCATCTCCCCTGAGATTCTTCTAGACTTACCCGAGCCGATTACAACTTCTAGTTAGCAAAAGACTGTTCCGACCCGTCGTGCGCACCGTGGAGAGAGGGCGACTAGATAGGTGGAGACTGAGCCTCCTTACACCCCACCGAGCTTCTACCCACACCCGTACCCATTATATCCTACGGTCCATGATCCCATGATGCAAATTAGTGAGCTTCCAGAGCGGATATCTAGCACGCTCGTGTTGAGGAACATGCATAAGATGACATATCAGCAGGGGGTGGGGACCGATCTTGCTCAGCCAGTGTGTTGAAAGGGACCAGGAGATGATACTGGGGTGTTCCGTAGCTTCGGTGTGGACCGCACCACGTGGAGAACCTTGGAGAGCTACGAGTATGGTTTGCCTCGTAGGACCGTGGGGAGCCAACTACGGTAGCCAATCTGATGAGTTAGGGAGGTGGACCAGTGGCGACCACGCCGCGGGAGCATATCAGGGAGCGGGGACTTCCAGCATAGGTGGCGCCGAGGAGATGGACGAGGATGCGGACACTTGAGCTCTGTTTTTTTTATATTGTTGGAGTTGTTGAATGTTATGATGAATTTCTTATCGTACTTGATATTTGGTTTTAATTAGATAATTGTAACCGGGCCATAAGGCCAACACTTTATTTGTTTTCCATGTTAGTTTGTAGTTAAGACTTGGTTCTTTGTTTTGGTAGGTGCTTAAAACTCGTTTTTTAGGGAGATGTTTACAATTTCATGTTAGTGGTTGCGGAAATTCAAGTTCTACCCTCAGAAACTCGACCGAGCACCGCGTACTCGACCGAGTTCTCACAGGTACTCGACCGAGTACCCTGGGTTTGAGTCCGTGTTTGATTCATAGTTGGTGGTTTGGTAGAATGGATTGTTAAATCTTGTTATATGCATCTTTATAAGAGTCTTGGTATCGAGTTGCGAATGACATGGTATCCGTGTGACAAATTTTGTGATGGTATAATAATTTAGTTGGGAATGGAGACGAAGGTGATGTACAATTGGTGTGGATGGAAGCATGGTAGTCCTATGGTACTAGTTGGTGTTGTGCATGGCCTACGTTGTTTTTCTAATTTTGTGGTTTTCAATTTACCTGATCTCCGTTTTATACAAGTATGGTTACTTTACTTCTGCTTCGTGCATGTTTTTACTTGTTAGATGAGGTGACGTCTGCTTTTGTTAACAGTTATATTAAATAAAATTTATACCTTTATTTATATAGCTGGGACTGAACTTTAGGGACGAAGTTCCTCTTTTCAGGGGTAGATAACATCGCGGCAAAAGATCTTGTAAAACTTCTTTAAAATGGTTAAAATTGTTGTTTTAATTCGTTAAACTGTTGCTTTATATCTTCAATCATGATATTTAAATGATTTTATTCCATCAGTCTTGTCTCAAAATGATTTAGTGTACTTGTGACAAACATCGTCTTAAGGTCGTTACAACCATGTTATGGTAGTTTTGTGATGTTAGATACGTCATAATGTCATACGTTGTAATGTTTACGTTGACGTTATTCATTGATTCCATGAGTGTTACGTGAACTTTTATGTTGCCTGTTGTGTTACGGTTGGTATGGGATGAACTTTCGGGATTGAGTTCCGTTTAAGGGGGGAATACTGTAATACCCGCCCTTTTAGGGACCCGTTGACTGACCTATTGACCTTGAGTGGCCTTGGTGAAGGAGACGAAGGGAGACTACGCTGTCCTTGCATTTCAATACTCGACGTATTAGGGGAGACTCAACTGAGTAGCTTGGATACTCGACCGAGTGCGGCGTACACAGTCGAGTATGTCTGTACTCGACCGAGTACCTCGTCTGACAGCGTGTTATTATAAAACGCGACGACTGAAACATAATTCATTTTGACGGTTTCTTTTATCATTTCCAAAACCTAAACCCTCTCTCCCTCTCTTCTAGCCCTCTTATCTCCCTCTTCACCTCTTGAAAAGCTTGGAACAATAACCCGGGATGAGAGACGGTCTATGCATGAGGTCATCGAGTCAGTTTTGTCGTCGTCGCCGGCATCGATTGTTATTTAAGTTGAGTTTGTGATTAATTGTCCTTTTACAGTAGTTCTTCAATAGTCTAGTGATAGGGTACAATTGTTGTTGTAGGATTCGATATGGAGTCTTGCTTGACATGGTGTAATGTATGCGTTCTATGGATTTGCGTAAAGGTAGGGTTTCCCTACTCAATCGATTGCGTAGTTAATTCGAGATTGTTTGTGATTGATTGATTGATATGCTGCATTGGATTGAGATTGGTTGAGTAATGTTGTGATTGGTATTGTGGTGATGGGACCATGTTTGGGAAATGGTTCCAACTCCATGTTTGCCTCTTGTGGCTCCCGTCACAAGGGAGATGTGCACATTAATGATCTGGGTGCGCTCGTTGCGATGGGAATGGCTTAGGTGGGAAAGGTTACGGTCCCCTTCTAGCGGTGAGGGTTACCTGTTACGATGGCTAACCTAGCAGGGCTAAACAATTAGGTGTGTAGTCGGTTACTGGTGACTAATGGAGTTTGGAGATTGGTATTGCAATTGGATTGATTTGTATTGGTTGTGTTTGTGTATTGATTGTATCTCTGTATTCTCTTATCTCGGTTATGCAGTTAACTTACCCCGTGTATTATTTTCAAACTTGTGGTGATCCATTTGGGGATGGTGAGAAGTTTGTTTAGCAGGTATTGGTTGATGATGTTGCTTGCGGGATATGGAGGGGATTGAGTCATCACGCGGTCTAGCTAGCTGTCGTTGCCACTTATGCTTAGTAGTTCTTTTCAGTTGTTTCGGAGTTGTATCCCTTTTGTCATGTTTGTATAAACTGTAGGAATTCATTTAATAAACGTTCTGTTATGGTCTATTTGATATACTTACCTCGGGCAACCGAGATGGTAACGCCCTTACTTATTGGGGAAGGTCTTGTTAAGGCTTCTTGGTAATTGGGGGTGTTACTAAAGGAACTTTGTCCTCAAAGTTCAAGACACACATGCAAGCAACTAATGCAAGCAACTACTTAAAATAAGACAGATAAAGTCAAATATAAGTGTTTAAAACTGAGAACATAAAGATAACAATTATAACTCAACAAAGACTTCTCCATTTTAAAAATATTTCATCAAAATGCCACAACTATTGAGATTTTACAATCCTGCCCCCTTAAAATTAAGGTTACCTCCTAATGAGACACTACACCGTATTATTTCAATACTATCCAAGTCAAAATATTCGAGCTCAAAGGCTATTATAAAACTCAGTGCAATAATTCATTTAGCACAATTGTTAAAAACAAATTACTCGTATCAGTTATACGTACAAAACTAAATTCTTCAATTGGTATGTTAACTTATTAATACANAGTATTAATTGCATATCCTATAACATGTTACAGTTTATAACAATTCTAGTATTACATCTTACTCATTAACGATCTTGTCACCTATTTTATAACACATATTACCCCAACATTCTAATCATAAGATCCCATAGGCTAATCATTAAATTCATATTATCATATATTAAGGGTATTATTACTACGACTGTAAAATCAACACACAATCAACCAATTCAATATTTTACTATACTCTTGAAACTCATATTAGACAGCAACAAGTTATCCGCGGCTAGATCAATTAATCTATAAAACATAGAGAATACCAATAAATAACCGCCGAACTATTTCTTGAGTTTGTATACTCTTTAAAAAATACAGAGAGTTATCAAGGTATGGGAATAAGAATCAAGTCCAAAACTCAAATATTCAATTTACAAAGATTTTTACCATTCAATTGGTCAAAACAGAATTTTATCTGTGTGTTGTTATAAATCGAGGTCAACTTGCAAAAATCACCATTAAATATCAAGACATGAAGATTTAACGTGGGTTAGCAATTTGAAAATACTTACAAATCCTCTAAACAACGGAGTTGGAATCATGCATAAATTATAATCACATATTAAATGGAAAATTTTACAAAACCATGGGTCGAAATTATGCTGCACAGTAACATTCTGACCACTGTCAACTAAAACATTTATTTCTCTTAAACCGTAAACGATTTAAACATGAAACCAATGGGAATTCAAAGCTAACACATAGGGATGTCACACTTAAATGTTTCGTCCATAGATGTTAAGTATATCTAAAATGGCAGCCAATACAAATGAGGGTACTAATATGAGAAATCAATCAAACTTACATTCTTCAAAATTTTCACACATTCCCAGCATGATCACATGTTAATCATAACTACTCCTCCCTAATACATGCCAATACATCAAATATACTTAAGGTAATTAGTTTCAATACAATTCCTTGAAATAATACGGAAGTCAAATTTTCATCTCTCTTTTGTATCATTACAAATTCACTTTATTATTTTAACTCTTTCAACCTATTAGTCATTGATCTTATACTAATACCATTATTTAAAGACGTTTTAAACCTACAATAAACATCCCGTGACAACACCTTAATAAAACATATTATTCACGTTGTAACGCAAGGACAAGTACTTATTACACAAAGCATTATTAGCAACGTAAATTACGCATTTTATCCTTCAAACTAAATTTTATAGGGACTCTTTTGTCAACGTTATATTTAGAACTCAGTTTAACATGCCAGTATCTACGAGTTATTAAACATGACACCACACATACCAATAGAAATGTTATCCTTATTTACTCAATTTATGGAAGCAATCACACATACCACTTAATTGTATAACATATAAAAGTAAAGACAAATTAATTGTATTAAACACACATAAGCAAATTTATACTATAACGCGAAACTTTAGTAGTATCACATGCTACCCTTCTAAAAACAAACTTCGCCCCGAAGTTTCCTAATAATTATGTTATTAAAATACTATGAATATCTTAAATGCCCATACGAAAATTTCTATTGATAAATAATAATAACTAAACATGGTTTGGGAACATAGTCCGCATATCACTTGACATGAAATTCTAATTCACACATGGACCTAGGCCATCATTGTCCATTTCAATTTACTTACCTTTCACTTTCTCATCCTGCAAAAAGATTAGTAATCTCTTAAGTTAAACTGACCCTTAAAGAATTACAAATTCCTTTCTAACTACCTCACTCTCGTTTATCCTTCCTCGAGGTGACCGGTTCAAAACTAAGAGGGCCATGGTACGAATTAGTTGCGATTTCCTAACAGTACTAAGAGGAGCACCTAATAGTATCTACCTGGGGTTCATTTTATTAGACATTCCCTAAATTCATTATTTGTTCATTGGTTTAGGCCTCAGGAACGCTCTCATCGACATCACTTTGTAATACCTCCATTTATCCAAGAGCCTTAACTAGGCCTTCCCAGATAAAAGGAGTTGTTACCATCTCAGATTGCCCGAGGTAGTGAATAACAAAGTAAAACAAACCAAAGTACTTTCGATAAATTGAATTATTAAAGGTTTTATTACATGTTCTCCAAACCAAATAACTTAATAAGTATTTAAATTACCAACTCGCAGCGGAAATTGAATAAGTGCATAATGTAAGTAACAACTATCTGTACTAAGTGAGCTAGACAACTAGTTAGACTCGGCCATCAGACCTCACGCATCCCATGCTCCTAAGTCAGCTAATCTCAAGTACCTGTCAGTCAATCTCCTCCCCGATAATTGATTCATCATAGGTGTTTACATAATACACTGTCAACCAAAACGGTTGAGTAAGAATATCTAAACAGCAATATTAGACCAAATGGTTAATTAATTAAATAAACAAACAAACAATAGTAGTGGCTCAACCAACTGACAATGAACCATCATCACCACCTCCAACCATACTGCATACAAGTCACTGATATCACTGGCAGTAGCACAACTCCCTCAATACCGTGTTATGCTCAACTATCTGGCAGTAGTACTTTCGTATCATGCTCAACTGGCAGTAATGCCCTTTGTACTATGCACAACTGTCTGGCAGTAGTACTTACGTACCATGATCACTTGGCAGTAGCAATCTCTCTTGCTATGCATAACTCACAACTCCAAAAGCATCCTTACATTAATGTTAATAGAATATAATCACAATATCAATCTCATGATAATAATCAAGTCAATTCCAATAACATTATAGAATGACAAACACAACATGCTCATAAGACAACCAACTAAAATTAATTCCCGTAATAACCATCCATCTTGTAACAACCATCAACATAATCCATCTTACATAAACCGATTAACCAATTAATTAAATAAACAAGTGTGTTGAGTAGATTTCCTAACTGGCAAGCAAATACTTCCAATAATGCAATCCAATCAACCAATAAAGTTCCTTACTAAATCCATCACCTAGCAAGTGTAACAATTATAATTATTGGCTATTTAATTACATAAAGCACTTCATTAACTATACTAATTTATTAAACAACCAACTAACTATAATCACAAGTAATTAATTATGATCAAACCCATGTCAAAAATCCTCACAAACACACGGTTGGATTTGTGTTCACCATCCCCCCATAAACAACCCCAAAACCCGTGTGTAACACCCAAACCTGACAACCACCGAGTCCACTACTAGACCCCACCGTGAGCCACCTCTGCTAATAACCCAACCATGGTCCTACCACCAACACCAACCACCATCCACGGCCATACCACTGTGCCCTAGCTACTCAACTCACGGCATCAACAACAACAACACTCATGACACAAACCATCACTACCACAGACCACCATAGGGGTCTACTCTGACCCACGGTGGGTCCACTGGCAGTGCCCATCTTCATCGAGGTCACGGTCGAGTCAAAGGTGTCGGATCCAACCACATATACACGGTTTAACACAACCCACGACAACCAACCCAAGTCTCGAATTTTCCGGCAACCACCGCAAAAACCCTACCTTTATCCACTCATGACCACCCACGGTGGTCGACTCACCGCCCTGAGCCACCCCAACCCAGGTCCAGGTCGGAACGAGTAGAATTAAGGGTCTAATACCCCTGTTATAACCATGGTTCAACACCACCAACAACAACGTAAAACACCAGCAAAACACCCATTCCCCGCCGGTCATTGGTGGTCAAAAGAAGGCCCAGTTAACCCTGGTGGTCCACGGCCCAAGTCACGGTCAAGGCTAGTCCTACAGTGGCTTAAATCGCAAGTAATATAAAGTAATAAAAGACGAGTTATATTATGAGATGGTTTTATATATTCTTACCTTCAGGCAAATAAAAGATGATGAATCCTCCTTCTTTTCTCTCTTCTAATTCTCCCTCTCTCTCTCTCTATCTCTCTCTTATGTGATTTGAGAAGTTTATGCAAAATAAGGTCTAATGAATTGATTTACTAGCTTATATAGTAGCAAGGTAGAAGGAATTATGAAATTGATAGGAAATAGCCTTTTATATAATATTTCTTATTATTATATTATTATTTACCTTATTATTATATACTACCTTACTACAAAACACCTCTCTTCTTACATTAATTCACACGCAGGTTATATACTAATCCCGACTCAATTATATTTTATTATTTATTCCCGTTTCACAACCAAATCTCATACTTTAACAAATACAATTTATAAAACACATTTCACATTTTCAGCGTTGACTAACCATTGACCAAGTCCTAAAATACGGGGTATTACATATATAATCATGACAAGATATTTTTATAAAATATGAGTAATATTTATCTATTAAACAAGTTCGATCCGCTCACGAGCTTTTTGAGTCATGCCAACGTTAGCTCGACTTGACTTGCAAACTCTCGAGATGATCCCGAGCCCAAGCCCGAGCCTGAGCCGAGCTCGAGTTGCTCGTGAGCTATCTCATCTCATTAACACCCCTAACGAGGAGCGACTTGTGAGTGCGTGACTGTTTTAATTTTTTGATGGGGGGACGACAACTTATTTGTTACCTTGGGCTTTCGTATAGAAACTTCACCCAATGGCTAAACATTGTCCACAAACTTACCAATTATTTTGGCTTGACTTGTTAAGCTCTCGGGCCGATCTCTCATTTCTCTACCCTCTCTTAGTTCCCATCTCCTCTTATTTCCACTTCTCCTAGGACCGTCGTTAAACACCGCAACATGCCACCGTCATCAAACACAAGAATATATCATGGTTACATACCACTTCCGTATACTACAATCGTTAATCCAACGCCCTACACCATCATTGTAAAAAAAAAAGACAAGTTTGTGCGTATATGGACGGAGGTGGGTGAGTTGGTTTTCCTGCGAAAAGGGAATGAGAGTACCGCGAGAATGGGTGAGAGTGGTCAGCCGCCGACGGAGGAGGGTTAATTGGAGGAGATGGATGGACTGTGGGTGATGGGGTTGGATGTGGACTACTGTTTTGCGCTCAGGGCTCCTTTGAAATGATGCTTGACTTTTGAGCATACTCCACTTCATATTTGGAAATGTCTCATTGTCTCATTATCTATTCTTTAAACAAGGTTAAATACCTTTTGTAATACCACGGTTTTCTAAGTCCTGTTACTCGGTCGAGTAATGTGTCGTGTGTTTTCTGGTCATGCTACTGTCCAGGAACACCCGGCCGAGTATAGTAACACTCGGTCGAGTAAGGGGTACTCGGTAGAGTACCCTTAGTACTCGACCGAGTATCCGGTCTAACGGAAATTATTTCCGCGGTTTGGT
>LHUT01006451.1:0-11624 GCA_001412135.1 Silene latifolia subsp. alba | reverse complement strand
AAAAGTAATGGTAGTATTCATTGTTTTCCGGGAGGTGTTATAGGGCTTAAGTACCATGGCTTCCTAGGAATAAACTCTTCAATGATTCCTAAAGAGTACAAGTTCGACGACTTTAGGCAATTTTTGTTCGAGACGTACGACTTAAAGGGGAATAAATTAAAATTGTTGGTGAAACCATTAAGACGACCCGTGGTTGTTCTTATTTCAAGGAAGGGGTCTAGGACGTTGTTAAATGAAGACGAAATTGTAAACATGATGGTTGGATTAGGGTTTCAGGTTCGAATTCCCACCCCTGACGACATGAATAATCTCGAGAAGCTTTCAAGCTTGGTTAACGAATGCCACGTCATGGTAGGAGTCCATGGCGCGGGCCTTGTAAATGAAGTGTTTTTGCCTAAGGGCGCGGTGGTTGTTCAGCTCATTCCTGTAGGGCTCATGTGGCAGTCGATAAGTTATTATGCCGAACCAACACCTAAAATGGGTCTTAAGTACTTGGAATACCGTGTTGGATTCGATGAAAGCTCTCTTTATGAATCTTATAGTCGAAATGATCCGGTTATTATCAATCCGCCATCCATATATGCAAAAGGGTTTTCGATTGCTAAGGCTATATATCTTGAAGCACAGAATTTGAGGATTAATGTAACCAAGTTTAAAGCTACTATGTCTCATGCTCTCGAGCTTTTGGAACATTAGTACTCTCAATTGTAGAAATTTTAGGGGCAGTTTGATTCACATAAAGATGTCGGCATGTAATCAGGAATCAAATCGGAAAAGTATGAGTTTGGAACTTCATTTCTNNCTTGTATTTAGTTCAATTCTCGAAAGAGAAATCAAATATTTTTGTAAGTCTATCTCGTTAATTTTCTACTAGTTACTTATATATGTATTAATTTCTTTTTATTTATTTTTAAATTTTCATGTATTAACTAATTAAAACTTTTATATAGTTTTTTTTTAAAATATATTAATCACTTTATTTTTAATATAATAAAATTGTCAAAAAAAAAAGTCATATGTTGACTCTTTTAAGGAAACAAATGAGCCACTCGAACAGTAATCAAAATATGGAAAGAGAGAATCAAACATACGACCTGTTGTCTATAATATCTCGACATTAAGGTCTTAACACTTATCCGCCTGGCTAAGACCTCTTTACCTTTCTCACACCCCTATCCGCAGGGTTTTGCGTTGGGCCGGGTGGGGGCAGGTTGGACTGATGGTTCGTGGCCCAGGACCAGCACTAAATAGGGCCGGGCTGGGTTCATATTGTCTAGCCTAAGCCCGGCCCATATAGTGTTTTTTTTTTGCATATTTTACCGGGCTGAGCCGATAATCTCTAGCATTGACCCAGCCCGGATAGAGAGACGGGCTGGGAAAATACCGCCGACAAGTGCGGCTGAGCCGAGCTGGCCCACCATTTAACACCCCTACCTATCCGCATTTCCGTATGTTGTAAAATCAAGACGGTCTTAAACAAGACCAACGTAATTCCGATTTCCAATCCGACACTCTCATAAACCTCTCTTCACTCTAAAACCCTCTCCATTCTTCTTCTCTTATCTAAACCCCAACTGCAAAAACTTCAAAAACAAATTCAAATTAAAGCATGTTAATCACCTTAACAACATCAATTAATTGCTCTCCAATCTTCTTTAACAATCAATTCGCAAATTTCCAACCTCAATTTCGACGAACAAATTTCCCAAATAAGTGTAGATGTTCATCTTCACAGCAAAATCAACCAAAAAATAAGGATGACCCATCAACGAGTCAGTCTAAACGGGTCGACCCAGTTGGGTTTCTCACTCGCCTCGGCATTTCCCATAAAGCTTTTGGCCAATTTCTCCGTGAAAGGTTGTTTACGTTTTTCTTATTTGGGTGTCTCATTCATTTGTTTTCATTTCCGTTTTAGAAATATACCAGTTATTATTTCTTTCTTGCATAATACTGATCTTTGTGCCGAAAACAAATGTAAAGAAATGACTGGAACGGAGAGCTTAGTTTATTTGATAGTGATAAGCCCTGTATTTAGCTGAAGGTTTTTTTGGTAATTGTTGTTATGATTGTGAAGTATCAGTCATTAGTTGCAGTTCTTGATGCAATTTTCATTTTGGGTGATTCGGAAACAGCCTCTTTGTGCTGCTAGTAAAAGGGTAAGGTTGCGTACATCTGACCCTCTACCCTGCAATTTGCGGGAGTCGTTGAGGCATTGGGTTAATGTTGTGTAAAATAATGTTGTTATGATTGTGGAAGAGTTTTAAGAGAGAATTATTGGTAATGTTGCAGGCACAAAGCGGTGAAGGATCGTAAAGATGAAATCTTTGAGCGGTTTATGAACCTGAAAGAATTGGCTTCTGGGTTTGTTCTTTGTTTAGTTGATTTTTCTTTTTTCTGTTAAAACAATTAAAATGTGTAGGATAAAGGGGCTTAGGAGACTATATTGTTATGAGTCATGTGGTGTTGTTTCTTCTGTAGGTATGAATTAATGGGTATTCATCGAAACCCACAACACCGTGCAGATTATATGGAATGGGCTCCAGGTTTGACATGATTTACCTTCAGTTGAATTTGCTTTTCTGCTGCCTTTGTTCTCTGAAAGGATATTTTTGTTGAAAAAGTTGCATGGTTTATTCATTGATTCGTTAGGTTGAAAGGCTTAATGCCTACTATTTCGTCCACTTGCACCAGGCACACCTAAGGCACCTGGGGGTGTTTTGGCTATCGAGTCATTGTGCCATACGCTGCCTAGTTGCGTGCATTTGTGGACTAAGATCAATTTTGTCTTATTGTTCTTAATGTAGTGCTGTTCGTCGAACAACTTGATGATGCTTGCAATGTAGTCACGGTGTTTGAACGTTATAATAATATAGATTGCCTTTCTGGATGTTCTGGTATCGGATATAGTGCAGTATACCTGATAGACCAGTTAGATTATTCTGCTAGGAATTCTCTCTACTGTTATGCCATTTGAAATTGAGTGATTGTCGTTTAGAATACACATGATAGACCAGTTTCTCAGCACAGTTACTTTAGTTCATGTTTATAAGTTTTCCCATGAAATAAGTCGAATCTAGGTGAATATTTTGTAATGCTAATCTCTTTCCCCCTTCTTATTTACAAAGGTTTCTCACATATACCTGCAACTAAACAGGTGCACGATACTGTGCTCTAGTTGGTGACTTCAATAATTGGTCTCCTACGGAGAATTGTGCTAGAGAAGGTCTTCTTGGCCATGATCATTATGGGTATTGGTTTATAATTCTTGAGGATAGGTTGAGAGAAGGAGAGGAGCCGGATAAGGTTTACTTTCAGCAATATAACGATTATCATGAGGATAGCAACGCCTAAAAATAGTTATTGCAGTCGGACTGATGATAATTTTGTTCACTTCTATGAGTTCCACTTCAATGCAAGCTACGTTCCATAAAGAGTTTCTTCACCATTTTTGGAGATGCAATATCTTGAAATTTACGTTGAACAAATTTTCTTGATAAATCTATGTTATGTCTGGTTCCTTTCTCTTCTGGAAAGGGCTCCTAATGGCGCTGTGTATCCAGTATAAAGCTCTTTCTTCGGTGACTATTTTTTTTTATGCCTATGTGTTTGACCAAATTATTTGCAACACAGCTAACAACTTACCTATGGGATACCCGGTTCTACATCCACCTCCAATGCCGGCTACTGGTCGTGAACGGAGTCCCTGCTCCCAGTAATTTCCAACCTATGATTATGAATTCTGGGAATGAGTGAGTGCCTTCTCCACAATTACACTTTTTCATATCAGTAAGTCTCATAATAAGCCTATCATAAGACCGGCCCGTATTATGCATTAGTTGCAAAAGTTTTGTCTTTCTTAACCTTACTTACAATAATACACCCACCCTATAATAGTAAGAATATTAATAATGTAGTTTTGGATGCAGACTTTGTCGGGTCACTCCAGTGGTATTGATTCCGTATGCTTCGATTCTTCCGAGCTCTTGGTTGCTGCTGGCGCNTAAGGTTTACTTTCAGCAATATAACTATGTCGATGACTATGACAAAGGTGATAGCGGCGTTTCTGTTGATGAAATTTTTCAGAAAGCAAATGATGAGTACTGGGAACCAGGGGAAGATCGCTTTATTAAATCACGCTATGAGGTAGCAGCAAAGTTATACGAACAAATATTTGGGCCTAATGGACCCCAAACGTTCGATGAATTGGAAGATATACCAGATCCTGAAACAAGATATAAAGCATACAAAGAGCAACATAAAGACAAGCCTCCTGAATTTTTTCGTTATGATGTGCTTGATAATGGGAAGGAATATGATATTTATAATGTCGTGACTGATCCAATTTCAAAGGAGAAATTTCGTAATAAGAAGCCTCCAATTGCTTATTGGTTAGAGACGCGGAAAGGAAGAATAGCTTGGATGAAGAAGTACGCTCCTTGTCTTCCGCATGGAAGCAAGTACAGAGTTTATTTCAACACTCCCAATGGGACTTTGGAGCGCGTTCCAGCCTGGGCTACCTATGTTATTCCTGGTAAAATTAGTTTTCTATGCTTCCATGGCAATTTGACCAATAACTAATTTCTATTGTCTATAATTTTACTTATAATGAGTGACTTTACGATGATTTGTAAATAATCATCTAATAGTTTCGCCACTACATAAAACCATGAAATTGTTGATTCGTCCTTCCTCCATTTTCAATGAATAAGCTACATTTGACATCTTTCCTCCATTTTTTTAAGAACTGTTTAATACTTTTTTCGTTCGGTAAAGTATTAGCAAAAATCAACTGTTCCTAGTGAGTAAGTTTGCATCTACAAAACATAGTAGAGCATCATTAAATATACAAGATTTGTCCACCTTACATGAATCACCCTCTTTTTTTATGGAGTACTCNAGCGATGTTATTTTTTTTTTTAGTGCTACTTTCTCATATTGCTGTAGAGAAGTAGAAACCAACTTATTGGACCTCATTATTTGGATTTTAGAAGTAAGTGTTGGCATGTGCTCGACAATTACTTGTTAGGAAGAAACTACAAGTTTATACAGGAATTGTTGTTTCTGCAGCTAATTACTGTCACTAAAACCAAAAGTATGTGATACAATACACCTTTAGCAGGAAGATTGATAAATTGACTTGTAGTTTCATTGTTACCATCTATGACAACATTTAAATGACCTGTCCTGGTGTTTTCTGGTTGTTATTCTTGTTTTTCATTTGAGACTTCATGTTCCGCCTTGTGCTATGATATGGTGCTTTTGTAAAAAGCATTACATGATTTTTGTTGTTAGTATCCATTTAATACATAGAGGTATGAAGCTCCAGTGATTTACTTATGGATGATAACTTCAACTGCTGATTACTATTATTTTGTTGGACACTCAAATAGACGGGGAAGGAAATCAATCCTATGCTGTTCATTGGGATCCATCCCCTGAGTTTGCACATAAATGGAAGAATAATTCCCCAAAGGCCCCGAAGTCCTTGCGCATATACGAATGCCACATTGGAATTAGTGGGTCAGATCCCAAAGTTTCCTCTTTTCTTGAATTTTCTGAGAAGGTAGAGGCAACTTTCACTCTCTTTGTTACTCTTAAGACGATGTAGATGAGATTCTATGCTCATCTCTTTGGTTTCCGGTTCAAAATTGCAGATCCTTCCTTACATAAAAGATTTGGGGTACAATGCAATCCAATTATTTGGGGTTGTTGAGCACAAGGATTACTTCACCGCTGGTTATAGAGTGAGTTTTTCACTTGGATTAGCTCTTGCACATTCTAGTTTATTGTTTTAATGTAATCCTAAGACTCATAACTGATAAACCCATTAGAAGCTCTCCATTTAACGTGCTTCGTTTACTCTGCATTGCCATCTGTTTGTGTGATTGCTGATAATTTTGCAAGAGACCCCTCATGTAAATGTTAAGGGAACTTTGCTGACGCAGACGTTTAAATTGTGAAAGAGTTTGAATGAAAATAGAGAACATGGTACATTAAGCGTTGCATAGTTTTTTGCTTCTTTTACTCTTCTGACCTTGTTGTGTGTTCGATTTTTTGATATCATGTGGGTAGCACTTTGCGTACATGCACATAACTCCTTATTTCAATATTTTGTCACTGCCAATGTAGAAGTACTCTTTAGTATAATGGGAAGTGGGTACTAATAACCATGAAAATGTCTTGTATCAGTAGAATTCAAGTTTCTTTTCGGTGTGCTAGCAAAGCGTACATTTGACAAATTTTACAATGTTGATATTCTCTATTCATTTTCTAGTCTTTTTCTGACCAGCTGTATCAAATTATGGGTTCAGGTTACTAACTTCTACGCTGTCAGCAGTCGTTACGGCACTCCTGAAGACTTTAAGCGTCTGGTTGATGAAGCTCATGGTTGTCACTCGTTCACTATGAGAGCATAAGCAATTTGGCTGTTTTTATTTATCATATTCCTCACTAGAACAAAATATTTAAGCTTGACTCAAGTATTTTGATTGTGATGATGGGTAAATACCTGTTTAAATGATCAACCTCAATCTACTTCAAATATATCAAGTCAAGCAAAAGGATGTCTCACCCCGGTGCCTCAAGGGCTCCCTAAATCACGGGGTAAGGGGGTCTGATATACATAGCCTACCCTTGTGTTAGCAACACAAACCAATACAAAGAGGCTGGTTTCGAATGACCTAAAATGAAAATTGCGGCGTGAACTACATTGAATGACTTTTACATCACAATAAAAAGAAGCGAAACCAATTTAGTTAACTGTTTTGCCTTATTACATAAGAATCCACAACCAAAAAGTGACGAATCTTTGCCTTCATCGCAATGGAAACATCCAATGAATAATTTGTTTGTACAAATTATTTTTGTGTATTTCAGGGGGAAAGAAAACTAATATAGCATGCTATTTGTTATTTCACAGGTTTAGGTTTGCTAGTCTTTCTAGACATTGTGCATTCATATTCAGCAGCCGATGAGATGGTTGGGTTGTCGCTCTTTGATGGAACAAATGACTGTTACTTTCACACTGGTAAGTTTATTTTCTGATGAGTTCTGTCTCCTGACTGATGTAGGATTCATATAATAAGTAGTCTTTTTATATCCTTTCCATTTCAAGGTTGCATAATTTGCCTTGCCACATGTTCGTTGTCTGCTACAAAAGGATTTTGGAGGTTTTGACCAAAGAGAACTAACAAGTTTAAGAGAGATTAAGAATGCAAAGTCGACTTCCTTTTCACTCATGTCACCAGTGTTTCATTTTATCTTCTTAATATTGTATGGGAAATTGATATCTGTCTACTGTAGAGGAGCAGTTATCTATTCTTGTGGTCAAATGATAGTAGGTCTGTAAATGTTAGTGTGAGCTTTCAAGGTTTAAGGTTGAATAATACGGTGTATCTGACAGTCAGATTCTCACCCCAGTTTTCGTTTCTAGTGTATAATACTTTGGACAAGTATGCCAAAAATTAGGTGTAATAACTAAGCAGCAGTAACATTTTAGATGAGCTAAGAAGTTACAACCTAATTTCCCCCCATATGCGATACTCTAAGGTTCTCTCCTGATACGTAGGATTAAGCTTGGCAAAAAAAAAGGAGTATGTCTCATTTTTTGTTGAGATTTTTGCTGTAGGATCTCATTTCGTTACCATCTAGTTCAAACAAATTGTTTATTTTTTTAGTTGGATAATCATTAATACTTTAAGTTGAATGAATACATTTACGTGTCTTTACCAATGTTATGGCTCTGAATCCTCTGATGTAGGCAAACGAGGGCATCATAAATATTGGGGAACTAGGATTTTCAAGTATGGTGACGTCGATGTGCTTCAGTTTCTTGTTTCTAATCTAACTTGGTAATTATTTTTTCTTTATAGTATTTATGGCAAATGTTTAAGGACTTCCAGTCTATTGTTAGATCTACCTATTCCCGAGAACCTGTTTTTCCAGGAGCCATTAGGAAGGGCCTGGTTTGTTCACTTGCCTGCAGATCTTTGTTTAATTCATCTCTTTAATTTTGAATGCATTTGATCAGGTGGATCGAGGAATATCACATTGACGGTTTCCAGTTTCATTCACTCCCCTCTATGATTTATACACACAATGGATTTGCTACATTTACTGGAGATTTAGAGGAGTAAGTCTTCATTGACTAATCTCTCATTGACAAATATTTGGTGTGCTCGGGTGACAGTTGACATGTTTTAAAATTAGCTTTGGGTCTTGAGCCTTGCTCCAATCAGTGTAATTACTTGGTTATAATTGTAAATTCAAGTGCCATTATTGCTGGAAAGGAGAAAAGGTAAGACGTAGAATGTATGATGTTTTCTGACTTTCTGGGTATCATAGTCACAAACTCACAGTTGCTCCCTCTCAGATAAGTATCTGTTTCCCTTGTTCAGATTTTCCAAAATTTGCTCCCTCTTTGATTCTTCAAACATTATTGTTAGTTCTTTTGACTTTGCTTTATAGATGCATCTATGAAGGGAACATAACCTTTGGACTACATGATTAGTATTTTTAAACTAGATGGAAGTATACTGATATTTGTAAACTAATTTTGAGCAGGTACTGTAATCAGTATGTTGATAGGGATGCCTTAATGTACCTAATCTTGGCCAATGACATCCTACATGCTCTTCATCCCAATATCATAACGATTGCAGAAGATGTAAGCTCATTTTATTGAACTGTTGTTTAGAAATGTGTAACAATAACCGAAGCATAAATGTAGGTTACTTGTACAAAAAATCTGATTCGGTTTATATTTTGCACAACCTTAAGCCCTACTGTCATTGCATGTCATTAAGATCACTCTTTATTCTAAAACGTGAACTCTCATCTCTGTTAAATGAGTAGTTGGACATCTTGACATTCTGCTTTTTCAGAAGTTTATAGTTCGGCCGTAATAGAAGTGCGCTCTATTTTCAGGCAACACTTTATCCTGGATTATGTGAGCCTAGTTCTCAGGGTGGACTGGGATTTGATTACTATGTCAATCTTGCTGCTCCTGAGATGTGGCTGTCGCTTCTTGAGAATGTTCCTGACAAAGAGTGGAGCATGAGTAAGGTTGTATCACACTCTCGTTTTTTAACATGTTATACTAACTTATCCCGAATTTATTGTCGCCATTTGACTTTGGAGGTCAACCACTCTCAACTCTGACTATTAAATTTTTTTCAAATGTGTAAAGAAACGATGTAAAGTTTATTATGCTTGATTTATCAAAACAATTATGTTCTTATTATCATTTTTAAAAGCCGTAACTATTGTTTATTGTGAGAAAATAATGTTCAAAATCGACATCCTTTGACCAACAAAGATACACGAGGACAAAAAATTGAGGTGAAGGGAGTAATAAATACAACTAGCATGTTGTACTAAATAATTGACAATTTGTCCGTTTGTTGCAGATAGTTACCACATTGATGGGAAACAAAATGTATACGAATAAAATGCTTCTGTATGCTGAAAATCACAACCAGGTGGTCTATTAAATCCCTCATTTTTTTATTCACAGTGCTTTGAAGTCCTCTATGAACTATATACTTTGGATTCTAGCAGCAATACTGATGGGAATTATTTTTTCCATTTCTTTTTTAGTCTATATCCGGAGGGCGATCTCTGGCGGAGATATTGTTGGGTACAGAAATTGACTCAGACGTATCAACTAGCTCATTGTTAAGAGGATCTTCATTGCACAAAGTATGACTTTATTTCAACATACCTGGCTTATCATGGCCATGGGTTGTTACATTTTCCTTCTTGTTTTGATATGATTTAAATGTGCCAAATGCCTCTCTCTTTTGCCTGTAATAATTTGTTGCTTGTTGAGAGGCAAAAAAGTATTTTGTGTTTACTCTTTTTCGACTGCAAAGTTGAACTCTGAGGAGCTTACCTTCTGCCATTTCAGATGATTAGACTGCTCACTTTTACTATTGGTGGTTGCGCCTATCTCAACTTTATGGGCAATGAATTTGGGCATCCAAAGGTAAAGTAATAGTCTTTTAATTTTTTTTAAATTGTTTGGAAAGTACTATCATAGCTTTCATTGTGCTTTCCCTTTCTTTTTTACAGAGAGTTGAGTTTCCAACTTCAAGTAACAATTTCTCTTTTGAGCTTGCGACCCGTCGTTGGGATTTGCTGTCAGACCAAAGACTTCATCAGGAGCTATTTCACTTCGACCAGGTTCAATTCTAATTGCTTGGCAACATTCCTTTCTCTCATACATGACGTAGTAATCAAAGGAGGACAGAATGACAAATACTCCCTCATTGTTTGATACATTGTTTAACGGTGATTAATAGGAAGATAGTGAAGATTTAACATCCTTATGAGTATTGCTATTAATTGAGAATTTGTTGGAGAATTGAAAAATATTTTAGCTCCTCTTCATAATTTTCCTCCCTTCTATTATGTTCTCCTTTTTCAATTTTCATTATTTTCCTGCCTCACATGGACTTTTGGGTTGCTTCATTTTGGAACTAAGTTTGTTGTTTTTCATCATTTTGGAACTAAGTTTGTTGTTTTTATTATATCTTCATGATAATATGAGGAGTTCTATGCTAGACGTCAATTGATGATTTTTTCTCTCGTCTTGTGTAGGACATGATGAAATTGGATCAAGCAGGAAAAGTTTTGGCAAGAGGCTTACCTAATGTCCACCATGTAAATGATGATACTATGGTATGGTGCCTCCCACTATCGGCTTACAAGAAGTAAATCAAAGTTTTTTCAGTGTGCTGAGGGTGAATCATGACATTTTCTATAAACATAACTCTAGTATGAATATTTGAGTGTTTCTTTCGTTAAAGGGCAGGAAAAAAAAAATCTCAAATAGTTCTAGTGTAAAAATCTCTGATGAGGCATTCGTTGCTCCGATTCAACTTCTATTATCTCTACCATAGCTCAATGTTCCTGTGCTCTCTTTGTTAAATATGATTGAGTTGCTTTTGCATAAATTTGTATTCCGCTTTCAACATACTATCATTGATCCATTAAAACTATATTGATTATATATACTATATCATTTTGTAACAATGTTGGATGATGTAGTTTATTGTTTGTTGGATCTCAACACATTAGGCAAGGACACTTTGTATGAACCTGTTTCTACAACAGAAGAAACTACAGGGTATTAATTAAAATTATACTCCCTCCAATCCGCTATTTTCTTCCCCTTTGATGTGGGCACAAGGATTAAGGTTGGGAGTATTATATTGATAAATGACATAGGTGGGGTTTGGTGATAGGAGGGTGAGATTAATAATTAGGAGTTAAATAATGAATTGTGGGCCACAAACATTAAAGTAAGGAATAAAATAGGAGTAAAAGAGTTGGGTGGGGTTTGCTGATACTGATAGCAGAGAGGGGTGAATAAAATAAGAGTAAAAGTTACCAAAAATAGAAAGGGGAAGAAAACCTGAATAATCCGTTTTAGGAAATAGGGAAGAATATAGAGAATTGGAGGGAGTAATAATTAATGGTACTTAATGGTATGCGCTCGGGATGGAGCTGCTTTATCTTTTTGTCAAGTGTATGGGTCGTATGCTTAGTTTGAGAATTTTTTGCTCACCGTCTGAATTTTATAAACCTATTCGCCTATGCCTTGCAAAATGATATTTTTGACC